>JASANE010017041.1:0-31869 GCA_030248225.1 Trileptium ribeirensis
ATTATAGTGACGGATAATGTCACACCTGGAGCCACACCTCAGTCTCTGATCATTTAGTCTCATATAGCCTGACCACTGCAGGCTTTGATGCGTAGGATATTGTAAAATCCTGCGATGTATTATAGTGACGGATAATGTCACAGCTGGAGCCACACCTCCGTCTTTGATCATTTAGTCTCAAGTAGCCTGACCAGTGCAGGCTTTAATGCTTAGGATATTGTAAAATCCTGCGATGTATTATAGTGACGGATAATGTCACAGCTGGAGCCACACCTCCGTCTTTGATCATTTAGTCTCAAGTAGCCTGACCAGTGCAGGCTTTAATGCTTAGGATATTGTAAAATCCTGCGATGTATTATAGTGACGGATAATGTCACAGCTGGAGCCACACCTCCGTCTTTGATCATTTAGTCTCAAATAGCCTGACCACTGCAGGCTTTGATGCGTAGGATATTGTAAAATCCTGTGATGTATTATAGTGACGGCCCCCCTAAGCCCTGCTCAAAAAAACCGATAATGTCACAGCTGGAGCCACACCTCCGTCTTTGATCATTTAGTCTCAAGTAGCCTGACCAGTGCAGGCTTTAATGCTTAGGATATTGTAAAATCCTGCGATGTATTATAGTGACGGATAATGTCACAGCTGGAGCCACACCTCCGTCTTTGATCATTTAGTCTCAAGTAGCCTGACAAGTGCAGGCTTTAGTGCTTAGGATATTGTAAAATCCTGCGATGTATTATAGTGACGGATAATGTCACAGCTGGAGCCACACCTCCGTCTTTGATCATTTAGTCTCAAGTAGCCTGACCAGTGCACGCATTAAAGCTACTGATATTGTAAAATCCTGCGATGTATTATAGTGACGGATAATGTCACAGCTGGAGCCACACCTCCGTCTCTGATCATTTAGTCTCAAGTGGCCTGACCAGTGCAGGCTTTAATGCGTAGGATATTGTAAAATCCTGCGATGTATTATAGTGACGGATAATGTCACAGCTGGAGCCACACCTCCGTCTTTGATCATTTAGTCTCAAATAGCCTGACCACTGCAGGCTTTGATGCGTAGGATATTGTAAAATCCTGCGATGTATTATAGTGACGGATAATGTCACAGCTGGAGCCACACCTCCGTCTTTGATCATTTAGTCTCAAGTAGCCTGACCAGTGCAGGCTTTAATGCTTAGGATATTGTAAAATCCTGCGATGTATTATAGTGACGGATAATGTCACACCTGGAGCCACACCTCAGTCTCTGATCATTTAGTCTCAAATAGCCTGACCACTGCAGGCTTTGATGCGTAGGATATTGTAAAATCCTGCGATGTATTATAGTGACGGATAATGTCACAGCTGGAGCCACACCTCCGTCTTTGATCATTTAGTCTCAAGTAGCCTGACCAGTGCAGGCTTTAATGCTTAGGATATTGTAAAATCCTGCGATGTATTATAATGACGGATAATGTCACACCTGGAGCCACACCTCAGTCTCTGATCATTTAGTCTCAAATAGCCTGACCACTGCAGGCTTTAATGTGTAGGATATTGTAAAATCCTGCGATGTATTATAGTGACGGATAATGTCACAGCTGGAGCCACACCTCCGTCTTTGATCATTTAGTCTCAAGTAGCCTGACCAGTGCAGGCTTTAATGCTTAGGATATTGTAAAATCCTGCGATGTATTATAGTGACGGATAATGTCACAGCTGGAGCCACACCTCCGTCTTTGATCATTTAGTCTCAAATAGCCTGACCAGTGCAGGCTTTAATGCGTAGGATATTGTAAAATCCTGCGATGTATTATAGTGACGGATAATGTCACAGCTGGAGCCACACCTCCGTCTTTGATCATTTAGTCTCAAGTAGCCTGACCAGTGCAGGCTTTAATGCTTAGGATATTGTAAAATCCTGCGATGTATTATAGTGACGGATAATGTCACAGCTGGAGCCACACCTCCGTCTTTGATCATTTAGTCTCAAATAGCCTGACCACTGCAGGCTTTGATGCGTAGGATATTGTAAAATCCTGCGATGTATTATAGTGACGGATAATGTCACAGCTGGAGCCACACCTCCGTCTTTGATCATTTAGTCTCAAGTAGCCTGACCAGTGCAGGCTTTAATGCTTAGGATATTGTAAAATCCTGCGATGTATTATAGTGACGGATAATGTCACAGCTGGAGCCACACCTCCGTCTTTGATCATTTAGTCTCAAATAGCCTGACCAGTGCAGGCTTTAATGCGTAGGATATTGTAAAATCCTGCGATGTATTATAGTGACGGATAATGTCACAGCTGGAGCCACACCTCCGTCTTTGATCATTTAGTCTCAAGTAGCCTGACCAGTGCAGGCTTTAATGCTTAGGATATTGTAAAATCCTGCGATGTATTATAGTGACGGATAATGTCACACCTGGAGCCACACCTCCGTCTCTGATCATTTAGTCTCAAGTAGCCTGACCAGTGCAGGCGTTAATGCGTAGGATATTGTAAAATCCTGCGATGTATTATAGTGACGGATAATGTCACAGCTGGAGCCACACCTCCGTCTTTGATCATTTAGTCTCAAGTAGCCTGACCAGTGCAGGCTTTAATGCTTAGGATATTGTAAAATCCTGCGATGTATTATAGTGACGGATAATGTCACAGCTGGAGCCACACCTCCGTCTTTGATCATTTAGTCTCAAATAGCCTGACCACTGCAGGCTTTGATGCGTAGGATATTGTAAAATCCTGCGATGTATTATAGTGACGGATAATGTCACAGCTGGAGCCACACCTCCGTCTTTGATCATTTAGTCTCAAGTAGCCTGACCAGTGCAGGCTTTAATGCTTAGGATATTGTAAAATCCTGCGATGTATTATAGTGACGGATAATGTCACACCTGGAGCCACACCTCAGTCTCTGATCATTTAGTCTCAAATAGCCTGACCACTGCAGGCTTTAATGTGTAGGATATTGTAAAATCCTGCGATGTATTATAGTGACGGATAATGTCACAGCTGGAGCCACACCTCCGTCTTTGATCATTTAGTCTCAAGTAGCCTGACCAGTGCAGGCTTTAATGCTTAGGATATTGTAAAATCCTGCGATGTATTATAGTGACGGATAATGTCACACCTGGAGCCACACCTCAGTCTCTGATCATTTAGTCTCAAATAGCCTGACCAGTGCAGGCTTTAATGCGTAGGATATTGTAAAATCCTGCGATGTATTATAGTGACGGATAATGTCACAGCTGGAGCCACACCTCCGTCTTTGATCATTTAGTCTCAAGTAGCCTGACCAGTGCAGGCTTTAATGCTTAGGATATTGTAAAATCCTGCGATGTATTATAGTGACGGATAATGTCACACCTGGAGCCACACCTCAGTCTCTGATCATTTAGTCTCAAATAGCCTGACCACTGCAGGCTTTAATGTGTAGGATATTGTAAAATCCTGCGATGTATTATAGTGACGGATAATGTCACAGCTGGAGCCACACCTCCGTCTTTGATCATTTAGTCTCAAGTAGCCTGACAAGTGCAGCGTCTTTGAGTTGTGCTAGGCTTATCGTTGAAAAATCCTGCGATGTATTATAGTGACGGATAATGTCACAGCTGGAGCCACACCTCCGTCTTTGATCATTTAGTCTCAAGTAGCCTGACCAGTGCAGGCTTTAATGCTTAGGATATTGTAAAATCCTGCGATGTATTATAGTGACGGATAATGTCACAGCTGGAGCCACACCTCCGTCTTTGATCATTTAGTCTCAAGTAGCCTGACCAGTGCAGGCTTTAATGCTTAGGATATTGTAAAATCCTGCGATGTATTATAGTGACGGATAATGTCACAGCTGGAGCCACACCTCCGTCTTTGATCATTTAGTCTCAAATAGCCTGACCACTGCAGGCTTTAATGCGTAGGATATTGTAAAATCCTGCGATGTATTATAGTGACGGATAATGTCACAGCTGGAGCCACACCTCCGTCTTTGATCATTTAGTCTCAAGTAGCCTGACCAGTGCAGGCTTTAATGCTTAGGATATTGTAAAATCCTGCGATGTATTATAGTGACGGATAATGTCACAGCTGGAGCCACACCTCCGTCTTTGATCATTTAGTCTCAAATAGCCTGACCACTGCAGGCTTTGATGCTTTGATGCGTAGGATATTGTAAAATCCTGCGATGTATTATAGTGACGGATAATGTCACAGCTGGAGCCACACCTCCGTCTTTGATCATTTAGTCTCAAGTAGCCTGACCAGTGCAGGCTTTAATGCTTAGGATATTGTAAAATCCTGCGATGTATTATAATGACGGATAATGTCACACCTGGAGCCACACCTCAGTCTCTGATCATTTAGTCTCAAATAGCCTGACCACTGCAGGCTTTAATGTGTAGGATATTGTAAAATCCTGCGATGTATTATAGTGACGGATAATGTCACAGCTGGAGCCACACCTCCGTCTTTGATCATTTAGTCTCAAGTAGCCTGACCAGTGCAGGCTTTAATGCTTAGGATATTGTAAAATCCTGCGATGTATTATAGTGACGGATAATGTCACAGCTGGAGCCACACCTCCGTCTTTGATCATTTAGTCTCAAATAGCCTGACCACTGCAGGCTTTGATGCGTAGGATATTGTAAAATCCTGCGATGTATTATAATGACGGATAATGTCACACCTGGAGCCACACCTCAGTCTCTGATCATTTAGTCTCAAATAGCCTGACCAGTGCAGGCTTTAATGCGTAGGATATTGTAAAATCCTGCGATGTATTATAGTGACGGATAATGTCACAGCTGGAGCCACACCTCCGTCTTTGATCATTTAGTCTCAAGTAGCCTGACCAGTGCAGGCTTTAATGCTTAGGATATTGTAAAATCCTGCGATGTATTATAGTGACGGATAATGTCACACCTGGAGCCACACCTCAGTCTCTGATCATTTAGTCTCAAATAGCCTGACCAGTGCAGGCTTTAATGCGTAGGATATTGTAAAATCCTGCGATGTATTATAGTGACGGATAATGTCACAGCTGGAGCCACACCTCCGTCTTTGATCATTTAGTCTCAAGTAGCCTGACCAGTGCAGGCTTTAATGCTTAGGATATTGTAAAATCCTGCGATGTATTATAGTGACGGATAATGTCACAGCTGGAGCCACACCTCCGTCTTTGATCATTTAGTCTCAAGTAGCCTGACCAGTGCAGGCTTTAATGCTTAGGATATTGTAAAATCCTGCGATGTATTATAGTGACGGATAATGTCACAGCTGGAGCCACACCTCAGTCTCTGATCATTTAGTCTCAAGTAGCCTGACCAGTGCAGGCTTTAATGCTTAGGATATTGTAAAATCCTGCGATGTATTATAATCAAATAGCCTGACCACTGCAGGCTTTAATGCGTAGGATATTGTAAAATCCTGCGATGTATTATAGTGACGGATAATGTCACAGCTGGAGCCACACCTCCGTCTTTGATCATTTAGTCTCAAGTAGCCTGACCAGTGCAGGCTTTAATGCTTAGGATATTGTAAAATCCTGTGATGTATTATAGTGACGGATAATGTCACACCTGGAGCCACACCTCAGTCTCTGATCATTTAGTCTCAAATAGCCTGACCACTGCAGGCTTTGATGCGTAGGATATTGTAAAATCCTGCGATGTATTATAGTGACGGATAATGTCACAGCTGGAGCCACACCTCCGTCTTTGATCATTTAGTCTCAAGTAGCCTGACCAGTGCAGGCTTTAATGCTTAGGATATTGTAAAATCCTGCGATGTATTATAGTGACGGATAATGTCACAGCTGGAGCCACACCTCCGTCTTTGATCATTTAGTCTCAAGTAGCCTGACCAGTGCAGGCTTTAATGCTTAGGATATTGTAAAATCCTGCGATGTATTATAGTGACGGATAATGTCACAGCTGGAGCCACACCTCCGTCTTTGATCATTTAGTCTCAAGTAGCCTGACCAGTGCAGGCTTTAATGCTTAGGATATTGTAAAATCCTGCGATGTATTATAGTGACGGATAATGTCACAGCTGGAGCCACACCTCCGTCTTTGATCATTTAGTCTCAAGTAGCCTGACCAGTGCAGGCTTTAATGCTTAGGATATTGTAAAATCCTGCGATGTATTATAGTGACGGATAATGTCACAGCTGGAGCCACACCTCCGTCTTTGATCATTTAGTCTCAAGTAGCCTGACCAGTGCAGGCTTTAATGCGTAGGATATTGTAAAATCCTGCGATGTATTATAGTGACGGATAATGTCACAGCTGGAGCCACACCTCCGTCTTTGATCATTTAGTCTCAAGTAGCCTGACCAGTGCAGGCTTTAGTGCTTAGGATATTGTAAAATCCTGCGATGTATTATAGTGACGGATAATGTCACAGCTGGAGCCACACCTCCGTCTTTGATCATTTAGTCTCAAGTAGCCTGACCAGTGCAGGCTTTAATGCTTAGGATATTGTAAAATCCTGCGATGTATTATAGTGACGGATAATGTCACAGCTGGAGCCACACCTCCGTCTCTGATCATTTAGTCTCAAGTAGCCTGACCAGTGCAGGCTTTAATGCTTAGGATTAGTATCACTGCTCTGTGCTTATACAAAATGGTTCTCTTCTAAAGATTTGCCGTGGAGCTTAGACAAAGTCTAATTTACAGCTGTTCAGAAGACGAGTGAAGTAATGATTACTGTTAGCAAAAGGTTCGGTTGTGACAATTTGCTACGCCGGGAGCTCCTTCAGGTCTATATTCTTTATCCTCGAGTGAACCACTCTGATGCTCAACTAAAATGACCCCTAAAAGTTGCAAATGACTGCGAAATCGACTAGAAAAGTATTCGGAATGATATATTTGTTTTGAAAATGTTCATCTTGTATGCTTGGTTCAATGAAGATATGTTTGAAGCTTTATAGAGAAGAAGATATTTTGTCACAAAGATGTAGTCCAGCCAGTCGTGCCTCCTATTACTACTTTCAGCTATGTCCAAATGAATTTGTGTTCGTTTCTGGGTTATAATCTTGTGGCGACTAGCATAATGCCATTTTATTACATAGCTAGTCTTCAGGATTCTGTTTTTGGTTTTGCTTGTTGTTGTTTTTCTCTTTTGTTTCCTCGTTTTGTCAATTATCATTAAATCAATGATTTTCACTGTAGTTGGGATTTCGACGACCTAGGCGCTTAGTATGATTACGAACTATACTGGTTTTGCAGCCGCTGATTAGTATCTAATACTATATTATTTGCATTTATAATAATGCTCATTATAGTATTAGAAACGCCATCAGGATTCGTTATATGGAGTCAACCATAAGAAAAATGTTTTTTTGTGTTTGGTATCGACAATTGGCTCAGTAAAACAAAAATTCGGTGGGTTTAGCGCCCATAGTTAGAATGATGGTGTCTCATACACAGTCTGTTTTATTATACAGTATAGGTATGTAGTGTACATTTGATGATATTACGAAGAGACCATTGATACAAATCTTCCAGATGACGGGTTGTTTATAACGTAAAAATGCTGAAAAAGATATATCGGATGGGGAACTGTATGCTGAGAGGGATTGGCCAAATTTATACCAGCTTATGCAATTGATAGAGTGTCGTAGATACTTTTTTTGAAAAAAACATGTAAGCAGTTTTCTAAGGCTTGGTATTCAAAAAATCTGCATAATTGCCAATATATAAATTTTTACCACGATCTAGACATGGTAGCATTTGTAGATCACCCCCTTTGAAATAGTGTTGGGCACCGGCCAGAAAAGCCGGCGACAGGTCTGGCTTCGCCGCGGCCGCCGGTTTGCGGCCGGTCACTCCAGCCGTTTTTCTGACCGGCCTGCCGGCCGTTTTGCGGCCAGTCGTTTTACCGGATCGCCGGAAACCCAGGCGGTACGCGGTCGGCCGCAAAATTTCAAGGTCGGCCAACGTAAAATACTAAGATTGTACTAATGGTGTACTCTGGATGTTCAAAACTACCAAGGTTCAGCCAAAACTTCAAAACTCTTAGTCTAAGCGAAGTTTTTAACCTGTGAAAAGATTACGCTGAGTTCACCATTCGACTCAGGTCGTCAATACGGTTCGAATGGTATAGAAAAGATATATTAAGTGTTCGATAATCATGCAATCATAAGTTTACACTTTTGGAAATAATCTGTAGTAATGTATTGGTGTAATAAGTGGCTCATATGTTTTTGAAACAGATAAAACCGACTTGGCGGCAGGAATGTAGTCAAACTTGGGCGCATGTATTTGCAAACGTTATAAGCATCGTCGACAGTGGATATAAACCGGGAAAAGTGTCGGGACACTTTTGAAAGCAACCGCTAGAGACCTCCAACCATCTGAAAAGATCTTGAATCTTACCACATTTCTTCAACAGAAATGCAAATAAGGTAGTGTAGGGCAATATTTAATTTACACTTATTCCACAAGCATTAAAGCCATAGCTATGGTCGCTATAGGTTTCGTTCTAAAGTATAAGTTGTTTGCGAGGCTGCTTGGCATAGACTAAGTATTTGTTGTTACACTGTAATAAGAACTGTAGCATAAAGAGCATTGTGGTTTCACACGTAACCGTGTAGTGTATGAATGCAATTTTGTGCGTAATCAGCACGAAAAAATTTGAAATTTCTGAAAAAATACCACATAAAAATTTTGCTAAATTAATATTGGAGAGGTCCGCCGGAGGTTTTATCGGCTCGCCGACCGCCGACCGGCCAACGAAAAATTCGGCCGGTGCCCAACCCTACTTTAAAATCGGAGAAGGAGATAAAAAATTTCCCCGAAATCCTGTGGCTGCTAAAAATTTGTGAATGTTACTAAATAATTTGATGCACGCAGTAATTTTCTTGATCCTAGTCATATAAGCCACTTTTATTGCCTAAAATTTGGGAATTTGTGGGCGTTAATAAATTATACGCCCCCAGTTATTTTCCATGTGTAATTAAAATCTAATAATTCTAACTGAGCGATCGAAGCGAGCGGAGTTTCCACTGAGGACGCTAGGGGAGAAATCATGATTTTTTGTCTGCCGCCGTCATTCATAACTAATTTTCATATAGACGGATTACGACAAATTATACGATAGCAAAACTGACGACGGTGTGGCCGTCAGCTGAACGGGAACAGCTCCGACCCCACCTTCCACACTAAAATGGCAAAAACATATTTTTAGGGGTTCCATGCCAAATCTGGTCATACGAGTGAGTACCAGTGTTTCGCAGCCCATATCTCGCGACAAATGCTTCGCATCGTAAAATAGAAACCATCAGAAATCAGAACATGGTAGATTCAGCTCATCGAGAAAACAAAATCAGCTTATCGAAATCAACAACTTTGATGACCACGACTGTTTTGCGGGAACACTTCCTGGGCTGCTGTTGTGCGAATATGATTCATAGACCATTTGCCATAATTAGCCATTTTTCTAATTTCGTCGCCTTATTGCTTGTTTTTACCTTTCAATTTGTGCGTATTAAGTTATCAAGCACACTGAATACGATGGTTTTGTTATCTAGAGTATAACTTGACTACATTATACCTTTTCATGGGGTTTCAAGGGTTTTTCGTCTACGAACCCTATTTCCAAAATGTAGTGTGTTTATTGCGCGCAAGAATGGTCTGGGTATTCCATAAGACCGAACACTATGATTTGGTCATCTAGTGTCCACGGTGCATATTTTATAACTTTGTATGGGTTTTCAATGGGTTTAAGGTCAATGAACCCGATTTCCAGAATATTATCTCTCTTCGGGGTTGAACCGCATCTTAAAGCCCTTCTGGATATGGTACAGTCGCACTAGATTCCGTATAAGCACGCTATTGTATTCAACTACCGAAAAATACTATAAAGACCGCTCTAAATTCCTTTGAAAGCAATATACACCTCGCTCAACGTTGGGCCTTTAATAGTACACTGAAGTAGCAAAAATATGAAAATTTAGCATCAAACCCGCAGCTTTAAGTCATTTTTCTGCAAAGATCCTAGTTGTCCCTTTTGTTATTTTTGACTATTTCAAATCTAAAAGTTGTGACGCCGACACTCTGAACGCGTTTCTATTCGTTTTTGAATTTTGATATAATAGCGATCGATATATTGATAATACTGTTATTACGTAGCTAGACGTTGAGCTATCAAATTCTGGTTTTGTAGTTGCTTTATTTACCAGATATCAGTAAAGTCCAACTGCTAACAATAATTGAGAATTCGCCGATCTAGGCGCTTAGTATAACCAAAAATAAAGACAGACTAAATTCTGGGCATCACGTTTGTCGACAATAAACCCATTTAAAACCGTTGAAACTGTTATGAAATTTTCGTTTGAGCTTTAGAAAAACAAGCCGAGAAAAACCTATGCATTGTATATGCAATTCTTAATGCTCAGCACGAAATGTATAAGCAAATATATGAAGACAGACTACATTCCGGAAATCAGGTTGGTTGACCCGAAGCACATAGAAACACCTGAAAACGTAGGATATGGCCATGCTGTATCCCATAGAAATTTGAAAAATATTTTTTCGGGCACACAGCCGCCTGGGAGTGTTACCATAAAAAGTGATTTTCAACAAAGTCGCAGACCTCGATGAGCTCATTCGGGTCTCTGTTTTTCGATGTGATGCTTGTACCGCGAAATATGACCCGCCAAACCCTGATACCCGTATGGCCAGATTTGAATAAGAACCCATTGGCCATTTTGACACAGAGGACTGTGTGTGAGCTTTTAGGTCATCCAAAATGGCACATCTTCATCACTTTTGCTATTAAAAAAGAAATTTTGTCGAAATCTATCCACCCGAAGATGAGATATGAATGATACAAACAGCTAAAAAAAAGAAATATTTACGATTTCGACACTTGCGGCTTTCTTTCACTCAGTGGAAAACTTTGGCAACTTCGCCTGCTCCGTTTGAGCTAAATTAACATTTCGACTCATGGTTTCTCATTCCATAACCGTTGCTATGTACATAATAGCACAAGCCTTATATGTTTTACACATGGTGTACCCAGTTTTTTACTCATATTGTGCAAATTATCGTTTAATATTTTATCCATAGTTGTGTAATTTTAAATAAACGTTTACGTTTTCATTTGTGTAAAAGTTCACACAATTAAATGGATTACATGTATCGCTTCCGCTTTTATTCTCTATAATTTATATCCTAACACAATTTTGGTAACACATTTTTGCATCAATTGTGTCAATGTCAAATTTGTTTGGCATATACATGCTATCCGCATTCACACGTAACAATACCTCTTCGTACTGTATATCCATAGGTATTGTAACGTTTTGACACAAATTTGTTTGGCATATACATGCTATCCGCATTCACACGTAACAATTATACCTCTTCGTACTGTATATCCATAGGTATTGTAACATTTTGACACAAATTTGTTTGGCATATACATGCTATCCGCATTCACACGTAACAATTATACCTCTTCGTACTGTATATCCATAGGTATTGTAACATTTTGACACAAATTTGTTTGGCATATACATGCTATCCGCATTCACACGTAACAATTATACCTCTTCGTACTGTATATCCATAGGTATTGTAACATTTTGACACAAATTTGTTTGGCATATACATGCTATCCGCATTCACACGTAACAATTATACCTCTTCGTACTGTATATCCATAGGTATTGTAACATTTTGACACAAATTTGTTTGGCATATACATGCTATCCGCATTCACACGTAACAATTATACCTCTTCGTACTGTATATCCATAGGTATTGTTACCTTTTGACTTACAAATTTGTTTGGCATATACATGCTATCCGCATTCACACGTAACAATTATACCTCTTCGTACTGTATATCCATAGGTATTGTAACATTTTGACACAAATTTGTTTGGCATATACATGCTATCCGCATTCACACGTAACAGTTATACCTCTTCGTACTGTATATCCATAGGTATTGTAACATTTTGACACAAATTTGTTTGGCATATACATGCTATCCGCATTCACACGTAACAATTATACCTCTTCGTACTGTATATCCATAGGTATTGTAACATTTTGACACAAATTTGTTTGGCATATACATGCTATCCGCATTCACACGTAACAATTATACCTCTTCGTACTGTATATCCATAGGTATTGTAACATTTTGACACAAATTTGTTTGGCATATACATGCTATCCGCATTCACACGTAACAATTATACCTCTTCGTACTGTATATCCATAGGTATTGTAACATTTTGACACAAATTTGTTTGGCATATACATGCAATCCGCATTCACACGTAACAATACCTCTTCGTACTGTATATCCATAGGTATTGTAACATTTTGACACAAATTTGTTTGGCATATACATGCTATCCGCATTCACACGTAACAATACCTCTTCGTACTGTATATCCATAGGTATTGTAACATTTTGACACAAATTTGTTTGGCATATACATGCTATCCGCATTCACACGTAACAATTATACCTCTTCGTACTGTATATCCATATGTATTGTAACATTTTTACACAAATTTGTTTGGCATATACATGCTATCCGCATTCACACGTAACAATTATACCTCTTCGTACTGTATATCCATAGGTATTGTAACATTTTGACACAAATTTGTTTGGCATTTACATGCTATCCGCATTCACACGTAACAATTATACCTCTTCGTACTGTATATCCATAGGTATTGTAACATTTTGACACAAATTTGTTTGGCATATACATGCTATCCGCATTCACACGTAACAATTATACCTCTTCGTACTGTATATCCATAGGTATTGTAACATTTTGACACAAATTTGTTTGGCATATACATGCTATCCGCATTCACACGTAACAATACCTCTTCGTACTGTATATCCATAGGTATTGTAACATTTTGACACAAATTTGTTTGGCATATACATGCTATCCGCATTCACACGTAACAATACCTCTTCGTACTGTATATATATCCATAGGTATTGTAACATTTTGACACAAATTTGTTTGGCATATACATGCTATCCACATTCACACGTAACAATTATACCTCTTCGTACTGTATATCCATAGGTATTGTAACATTTTTACACACAAATTGTACATTGATTATGTATTGCATATACATGCTATCCGCATTCACACGTAACAATTATACCTCTTCGTACTGTATATCCATAGGTATTGTAACATTTTGACACAAATTTGTTTGGCATATACATGCTATCCGCATTCACACGTAACAATTATACCTCTTCGTTGTACATCCATACCTCTTCGTACTGTATATCATAGGTATTGTAACATTTTGACACAAATTTGTTTGGCATATACATGCTATCTTCGCATTCACACGTAACAATTATACCTCTTCGTACTGTATATCCATAGTATTTAACATTTTGACACAATTTGTTTGGCATATTGTACATGCTATTTATTAATTGTCCGTTCAGTACTTATCCGCATTCACACGCATTCACATAACAATTATACCTCTTCGTACTGTATATCCATAGGTATTGTAACATTTTGACACAAATTTGTTTGGCATATACATGCTATGCATTCACCCAACAATACCTCTTCACATATCCATAGAAACAACACAAAGCGCATTCACACGTAACAATACCTCTTCGTACTGTATATCCATAGGTATTGTAACATTTTGACACAAATTTGTTTGGCATATACATGATATCCGCATTCACACGTAACAATACTTCTTCGTACTGTATATCCATAGGTATTGTAACATTTTGACACAAATTTGTTTGGCATATACATGCTATCCGCATTCACACGTAACAATTATACCTCTTCGTACTGTATATCCATATGTATTGTAACATTTTTACACAAATTTGTTTGGCATATACATGCTATCCGCATTCACACGTAACAATACCTCTTCGTACTGTATATCCATAGGTATTGTTACATTTTGACACAAATTTGTTTGGCATATACATGCTATCCGCATTCACACGTAACAATACCTCTTCGTACTGTATATCCATAGGTATTGTAACATTTTGACACAAATTTGTTTGGCATATACATGCTGTCCGCATTCACACGTAACAATACCTCTTCGTACTGTATATACATAGGTATTGTAAAATTTTGAAACAAATTTTTTTGTCATATACATGCTATCCGCTTCACACGTAACAATACCTCTTCGTACTGTATATCCATAGGTATTATAACATTTCCAATATATGTTTGGCATATATATGCTATCATTAACGTAACAATACCTTTTTGTACTGTATATCCATAGGTATTGTAACATTTTGACACAAATTTGTTTGGCATATACATGCTATCCGCATTCACACGTAACAATACCTCTTCGTACTGTATATCCATAGGTATTGTAACATTTTGACACAAATTTGTTTGGCATATACATGCTATCCGCATTCACACGTAACAATACCTCTTCGTACTGTATATCCATAGGTATTGTAACATTTTGACACAAATTTGTTTGGCATATACATGCTATCCGCATTCACACGTAACAATACCTCTTCGTACTGTATATCCATAGGTATTGTAACATTTTGACACAAATTTAATAAAGCAGACTTAATTCGAATGTGGCAATGAAAATTCTTAAGAGTTGAAAAAATCCTTAGCTAAAATATATGTTGCTTGCTATATACGGTATAGCTTGGGTATACGATATGGTTTAGAATGGGAGATGTGGGATGGTGGGAAATTAGGATGTGGTATTTCGGTGGCCAAAACCCCAAGTCCCATTCTTTTCTGCAATACTTTACACTTTATTATTTCCAAAAGCTCAAATTATCTCCACACACCTTATCTAATGCGTTGGTTCCAAAAACAATCTTTCTAGCATAGTTAGAACATATTTAGGGGTTAATTTATTGACGAATATTATAAGGAAATGGTATTATATTCGACCATATTGAATTCTTACCTCTGTCATCCACATTGATGTAATAATGCATTGGTTTACTTCGTCCTACAAAAATAATGTTCAAGATTAGTTATAACGGAGTGATTATCGATTATGGAAACCCGTCTCGAAACCCCCAGAAATCAGTAATTAGCCCGACCTACTAAGAGAAAAAAGTAAAACGTAAATCTAAAAATATAATTAACCATTGGAGGCATCGTTATATATTATGTAATTCACAGATCGTTGATCAACATTTTTTAGAATTTTTCAGAATTTGATGAAATTTTCGATTTCTTTTCGAAATTATAAAATGGTTTACGAAATTGCAGAACTGTTCTTTTTAACTAATTGAAAACCATTTTCGAAATTATAAAACCCTTTCTGAAATGAAAAAACTCTTGACGAAATTAATCAGCCCATTTTTTAATTAAAATTTTATCTTTCGAAGCAAAAAGCCTAAATTCCGCCTCTACTAGCAAAATTAATCATTTTCGAAATTAAAATTTTCTTTTCCAAATTCCAAAAACCCTATTCGAATATTGAGAAATCTGATTTTCGGATTGAAATCTCTTTTCGAAATTGGAATTTCCTTTTCGAAATTAAATAACCCAAACCTCTTTTTTTTTGCTTGAACAGATGTTTTGGACTTTCAAAGATTCATCTCCTGAGTGTTTATAATTGAAATGTTATTAGGCATCATGATACGGTTTCCTTATAATTTTTATCATTTTGCGAAAGCAACTCCTGCGTTTTACTAGTAAGCAGTTGTCTTATCTACAAAGCATATAATAGTCTACCGAATTAGCACCTCTGCAGGAATTGTTTATCAAAACAAAACTACAAACCGAGGTTCTTTGTAGTACAGCATATTTGGGCACTCGTTTAGAAAAAGCCTCTACGGTAACCTAATAAATGAAAACCAAGATATTCCGGTATCGGTACCCCAAGCCTAATCCTTCGTCTAAGCTTCACATTTTATATGAGGCTTACACTGAGCGTAAGTCTAAGTCAGGGGCTGCCGCCCAATCCCGATACCTTGCTCTAAGCTGTTCTTTCCTCAAAACATATACACTATTCATTGTGGATAACTGTAGAAGCTTTCTCTACACGAGTGTGCCTCGTAATTGTTTCCAGGACTTTATATAACTCAGGGCACATTGCACATACATGCTCACAGGGGAGAGGGCTATTGTCCGCCTTGAGGATCTGCTCACCCTTCAGGGCACGCCGATTCCCTTTTTCGGCACATTGAGCTACTCCATTGCTGAGTCCAACATACAATTTTCAGCTCAAGCTGACTGAGCAAAAATCTGACTTGCTATTTCTGAGTCAGTTAAGAGGCGACCGACAAAGCGAAATTCTGACTCAGATTGTACTAACTAATTAATTATTTTTGCTTTTTTTCTAAACTTACCACATCCAGCAATTGATATGGCTTCAAATTGAGATGAACAACAATCTGATCACGATAATCGTGGACAGGGCGAATTTTGGGATTATAATCTTTGAGTAAATCGAATATTAGCTTCGTCTGAGTATCGTTGTTGCGTTGGTACGGAAAGCCGAAGTGAACTATAAAAATTTTGTGAAAATTTATTTATGTTACCCGCGTTTAAATGCAAAAATTAACTCGATCAGGCATTGAAGCTTGGAGAATTTTTATCTAGCTATAAACCCTGTGTGATTGTACCACAGCAACACTGCGTCTGAATCTCTGTGCATCAATGACCTGTCTAATACTGCGAAAATTTATACAAATTTGTAACTATTATATTTAAAAAACATTATTAAACGGAAAATGATGGAAATTGTATAATGTTTAAAAAATGTCTAGCACAAAATCTAAAGGCGAGTTCACACCTGTCAACTTTTTGCTCAAATTTTGAGTCCAAAGTTTGATCATATTTTTGACTCAAACGTTGGTAAATTTTGAGCTAAAATTTGAAAGCATTTTTTGCATGTTTGATAAATTTTGTACGCGTGAACTCTTCGAACTTGTTTGAAATTCAAACTTTCCTAGCATATTACTTTAGCCCATTGAAAAAACTAATAAAACATGGAAAATTTCGATCTCAAAATTTGAGCTGTAAATTTTGGTGCACTCTGATTTGCAATGGTTTTCTATTACAAATTGCCAAAACTATTGTAAAATGCCAAAAGTACCCTTACGCAGAATAAGTGACTGCCTGGCTGAGCACAGCTTAATACCGGCCTACCTTTCTTAGCAGTCCTACCTGCCAAAAGTACCCCTACGCATATTAAGTCACGTCCTGGTTGAGCGTAGCATGTTACCGGCTTGCCTTGTTAGAAGTCCTGCCTGCCAAAATTACTCCTACCCATACATAGTCACGGCCTGGCTGAGCGTAGTATGATACCAGGCTACATTGTTTTGCACTCCTACCTGCCAACAGTACCCCTACGGAGATTAAGTCACGGCCTGGCTGAGCGTAGCATGATACCAGCCTACCTTGATTTGCAGTCCTACCTGCCAACAGTACGCCTGCGCAGATTAGGTCACGGCCTGGCTGAGCGTAGCATGTTACCAGCCTACTTTGCTTAGCAGACTTACCTGCCAACAATACCCCTACGCAGATTGAGTCACGGCCTGGCTGAGCGTAGCATGTTACCAGCCTACCTTCTTTTGCAGTCCTACCTGCCAACAGTACCACTACGCAGATTAAGTCATGGCCTGGTTTAGTGTGGAATTTTACCGGCATACTTGGCTTTGCTGACCTACATGCCTCCAATACCCTACGCAGATTGAGCCACGGCCTGGCTGAGCGTGGCATGTTACCGGCCTACCTTGCTTATCAAACTTACCTGCTAACAGTACCCCTTCGCAGATTAAGTCACGGCCTGGCTGAGCGTAGCATGTTACCGGCCTACCTTGCTTGGGAGTTCTAACTGACAAAATCATCCCTACCCAGATTAAGTGACTGCCTGGCTGAGCACAGCTTGATACCGGCCTACCTTTCTTAGCAGTCCTACCTGCCAAAAGTACCCCTACGCAGATTAAGTCACGTCCTGGTTGAGCGTAGCATGTTACCGGCTTGCCTTGCTTAGAAGTCCTGCCTGCCAAAATTACTACTACCCATACATAGTCACGGCCTGGCTGAGCGTAGTATAATACCAGGCTACTTTGTTTTGCAGACCTACCTGCCAACAATACCCCTACGCAGATTGAGTCACGGTCTGGCTGAGCGTAGCATGTTAGCCTACCTTCCTTTGCAGTCCTACCTGCCAACAGTACCCCTTCTCATATTTAGTCTTGGTCTGGCTGAGCGTTGCATGTTACCGGCCTACCTTGCTTATCAAATTTACCTGCCAACAGTACCCCTACGCAGATTAAGACATCTCCTGGCAGAGCAATGCATGATACCGCCCTACCTTGCTTATCATATTTATCTGCCTACAGTACCCCTACGCAGATTAAGTCATGGCCTGGCTGAGCGTTGCATGTTACCGGCCTACCTTGCTTATCAAATTTACCTGCCAACAGTACCCCTACGCAGATTAGTCGAGTGGCCTGGCTGAGTGTTGCATGTTACCGGCCTACCTTGCTTATCAAATTTACCTGCCAACAGAACCCCTACGCAGATTAAGTCATGGCCTGGCTGAGCGTTGCATGTTACCGGCCTACCTTGCTTATCAAATTTACCTGCCAACAGTACCCCTACGCAGATTAAAGTCATGGCCTGGCTGAGCGTTGCATGTTACCGGCCTACCTTGCTTATCAAATTTACCTGCCAACAGTACCCCTACGCAGATTAAGTCATGGCCTGGCTGAGTGTTGCATGTTACCGGCCTACCTTGCTTATCAAATTTACCTGCCAACAGTACCCCTACGCAGATATGAAGTCATGGCCTGGCTGAGCGTTGCATGTTACCGGCCTACCTTGCTTATCAAATTTACCTGCCAACAGTACCCCTACGCAGATTAAGTCATGGCCTGGCTGAGCGTTGCATGTTACCGGCCTACCTTGCTTATCAAATTTACCTGCCAACAGTACCCCTACGCAGATTAAGTCATGGCCTGGCTGAGCGTGGCATGTTACCGGCCTATCTTGCTTAGGAAATCTACCTGCCAACTCTACCTCTACGCAGATTAAGTCAGGGCCTGGCTGAGCGCACTCTAAGGTACTATATATACAAAACCTTAGTCCAAGCTTCTTCCCTAACACTATGATTACGTCAAGGGTATGGTGTTTGCTATTCGTAGCAAATGGTAATAGCTAATTATGCGCCTATCACGGCTACATAGGCGTTGAAATGAAGAGTCTAATAATTGATAGATCCATTACTACACAGGATAAGTCGTTTCCTTACCGAAATGCCTACATAGAAATTGAAACAGCAAACTTGAATTCGAACTTTTTAAACCAAGGCGTGGGTTGTATAATCTTGAACAAACTTGTGCTCCGACCGCGGATTGAACCTATAACGCTCGGCTGCAAGATTTTTACGCTAGCCAATGCGCTATTTAGGACTTGCTGAACGGGTCTTTTTGGAACCTCAAAACGCGACCCAACAACAACAACGGGCGTGTAAACACACCGAGCGATATTACTCGGTAATTAATTCGCCACGCAATGTACGTTGCGACAAATGTGTCAATATGCGATCAAAAAGTTTAAAAACGAATATTTAACCCAAATTCAGGCTAAATTGGCTTCTGCAAATCAATTTTTTCATAAAAAAAATATTTCCGATAAAATTTCCTAAAATTTTTGTAAATTTTAAGAAAATTTTAAAAATTAGCTCCAAACAAAGCTGATAATTTTAAACAATAATTGTATAATAACTTACAGAACAAGATTGTAAATATAACTCGACCAAATGTTTTAACGCCACTTGAGATTGCACAAATTAATGTTCGACTTATGCTAATTATTTTAATTTTAGAAGTTATCATAGTGTCTAAACATAAAGTAATTAAGTACGCGTTTAACTATCGAAAAAGTTCTACCACCCGACATGGTCAATCAAGATGTCCAGGAAATGCCCAAATAATCTTCAGAAGCATCGTACAAAGCTAAATTAGCCAGTCCTTGTAACTTATTCAAGGTTTTCGGTAGCTTTAATCAGCTCGACAATGCAGATCAAATACAACTACTAATGAGGTCAAAATTTCTAGGTTTTGGATATGGAACTACGGATTATGACTAGTTTTTGAAAAGAAAACAAAAATTCAACAATAAGATATGTGTATTCCGCTGTAATTGCCGCAACTGGCTGAAAGACAAGACCTAGAACTATTTACTGTCCCGCGTTAATACTTGAACGAGGTGAATCTCGAAGCAGAAATTTACTATGTACTTCTAAAAATAGTTGTTAGTTTTGAAAATTTTCTGCAATAAAATTTTAGTATTTGGACGAGGTGAATCTCGAAGCAGAAATTACTATGTACTTCTAAAAATAATTATTAAGTTTGAAAACTTTCTGCAATAAAATTTTAGTATTTGAACGAGGTAAATCTCGAAGCAGAAATTACTATGTACTTCTAAAAATAATTATTAATTTTGAAAATTTTCTGCAATAAAATTTTAGTATTTGAACGAGGTGAATCTCGAAGCAGAAATTACTATGTACTTCTAAAAATATTTATTAAGTTTGAAAATTTTCTGCAATAAAATTTTAGTATTTGAACGAGGTGAATCTCGAAGCAGAAATTTACTATGTACTTCTAAAAATAATTGTTAGTTTTGAAAACTTTCTGCAATAAAATTTTAGTATTTGAACGAGATGAATCTCGAAGCAGAAATTACTATGTACTTCTAAAAATAATTATTAAGTTTGAAAACTTTCTGCAATAAAATTTTAGTATTTGAACGAGGTGAATCTCGAAGCAGAAATTACTATGTACTTCTAAAAATAATTATTAATTTTGAAAATTTTCTGCAATAAAATTTTAGTATTTGGACGAGGTGAATCTCGAAGCAGAAATTTACTATGTACTTCTAAAAATAATTGTTAATTTTGTTTCAGACTGAAGGCAAACTGGGAAATGGACATTAGGTTTTAGATTTTATATATTATCTAGCAATGTTCTCTCATTATTTTATCACCGGAATAATATATATATTATATGTATATCTTATCATAACGAAAATATTAATTATCATCACGCAGCTTACAGTTACTGTGTCAATGCAAACCGAATCTGTTTTATTAAATAACATACCATGAGCGATAACGCCATGATTCGCACTGAATTTGCCTCAAAAATATTATCGCAAAAACACTGTTCGGGGAAACAGAAACATTAGAGCATTCATGCCAGAGCCGTAGATGCACAAGCTGTGAACGCCAGTCCCGATGAAAAAAAATTGATTTTCCTTAGGGTTGGCAGGATAGCCTGGATCGGGGATACCCTGGGTTTTTTACAAAAATGTGACACTGTAGGGTGAGAAATCATCATTTAACGACTGTGGGGTCAGTGACCAATACGACATATCATCGCACAAATGCTCCCAAAATTTATACAATGCATTAATGGTCGATGGTTTTGACGAAGACGGTGTGGGCAGCGGGGGACAGAAGTATGCGAGGTAGTAGAGTTGAAATTTTAGTTACGCTTAATATTCCTTGAAATGAAACTTAAAATTTTTAAAAATGTGAGGGAATTGCTAAAATTTTGCAAAAATCTTCACCGAATTGGTAAAATTTGCTAAAACTGGGACAAATTTACTAAATTTCGCTAATAATTGCTGCAATTTTGCTAAAGTTTTGTTAAAATTTCTGAAGTTCGGCGCTTGGATAGTGCTATAGGTAAAAGTTTGGCTTCGGTGGTTCGACCCACAGAGAGGTAACTCCCCAAACCCACACTATAGACCCCAATGGTATATATGTTTAGAACTGCTTTGATAAAAAATCGTAACTATAAAAGTTGTTAAATATTTAGTAGAAAAACTGTATAGAAAACCAATAGACAATTACCATACGTTACACAAAATAAATCGCAGCAGTAAGGATTAGAAATTATTGTGTCTTCGACTACTACAACCAGAGCTCCAAATGCTCAACTATTCAAAATTGAGAACAAACAAGCATATAATTGCCAAACTGTATAAAAGCTCGATCGAAAATTTTAAAATTCTGCGTTTAAAATTTAACAGTTAAAAAACTTTTTTTAGCTCTGAGTTTTTTGTGGAACATGTCGTTTTTTTGTCTCGAAATAATAATTATCACCAATGACAGGTATACAAATGGCCCACCGCATTGTAAAACCCACCTCAACGAACTCCCGCAACCAGTACTTTTTTCGAACGGCTATAAGTCCAACCTCTATAGGTGACATTTGCCCTAGAGTTGGTCGCTGGGGTGGGTCTGTCCGCTGGTCGCCGCCCCACCCTGAACAATTTTACTGCCCCGTCTGGTGGACACGGGGCTAAGCGAGGCAGTTTCGAGTTCTGCTCGGGTAATGCGTGAAACGAGTGCAAGTACATTAATGGCGACATAAACCTAAAGAAGATCCCAAAGCCAAGAACTACAAAGGCGTGTTCACACGCTTCAAACTTTTTGCTCAAATTTTGATCAAAATTTGAAACTATCTTTTTTACAGTTTTTTCAAGTTTGAAAATGTTAGCAGTAGTCAGAATTTTCAAGAATATTCCTGTAGCCAATCATGGACGAGATGTTTACGTGAAAAAGTTTGAGCACAAATTTTGATCTTAAAGCTTGAAACATTGCTATTTTCCTTTTAAAATTAGCGTCGAATTTTGATCAAATTTTGAAGCTCGAAATTTGAGCAAAAAATTTGAGCATGTGAACACACCTTTAAAGACACAGACGTCGTTCACGGAGCATGGTACGCAGACATTTATCACAAACTGTGCGTTAATATACAATGATACGAGTATTTATAAAACGCTTGTTACTGCGATAAGGTAATGTCGTACCGCAACAGTTGTGATGTATATGATGTATTGATCATATTGGATTAGTCAGGCCATTATTATAGATTTTAGTGCATGATAACCAATAACAAGGAAAAAAATGGAAGCCAAAAATGCAGCGATATCTCGTCAAAAATTTCATGATCGTTGTGTAACAAAATAATCACAAAACGCTGGAAAGTATACAAAACTGACTGAGTAGGTATGCACAAAATGGTTTTTTTGGTCAAATTTCATGTAGTTTGCTTATGTGAGTAAAGATTTGGTTCTAGTCATACTGAGTGTAGTGTGAAAATTCATCTGCTAATTTTGAGAAGGCATTAAAATGCGTTCATCTCAGCTTTGTCTAATAACGCATATAGTTGTTTTGAAGTTGATTAATAAGGTGATGGGCAAAGCGAATTACTCACGCGACGGGTCAGGCTGGGGCTTCCGGTGGGCCGCGGGAGATGGACAACAGGTCATCGGATCATGGTGGGGCAGAATATCGTTGCCCGCGGCCTACTTTGCACGGATCGTTTATGGTCTCGATTGATTGATTGATCCATTGATTAAAGTTGATTGATAGTTATGAAATGGTAAATATGTTCCATGAAATATTGTAATTAATGAAACAAGAATAAAAATTTAAGGCTTCAAGACAAATAAATCGTACAAAAACTAACTTAGGTGTAAGCATTAGATTTTTTTTACTTAAGGCGTGTTCACATGATCAAATTTTTGCTCAAATTTTGAGCTTAAAACTTGATCAAATTTTCATTAAAATTATAAGGTAATTTTTAAGCAAAAGTGCGATATTTCAAATTTTAAAATCAAAATTTGAGTTGAAATATTTTCAGGTACTCGTCGACGATTAGCTGCAGTTATATACTTGAAAAGTTTGAGCAGTGGTTCAAACTTAAGGTGTGTTCATACGCTTAAACTTTTGATCAAATTTTGACTAAAATTTGGCTGTAATTTTTAAAGGAAAATTGCAATATTTCAAAACTTGAGATCAAAATTAAGCTCGAACTTTTCAGATAATGGTATTCGTCGACGATTGGCTACAGTAATATCTTTGAAAAGTTTGAATAGTGTTCACACGTTCAAACTTACAAAAAATGCAAAAAAAGATGCTTTCAAATTTTGATCAAAATTTGAGGAAAAAGTTTGAGCGTGTGAACACGCGTTTAGTGTAATGTCGTTGTTACGTGGTCACACAGGTTAATCAAATAGCTTGCTGTTTTCCTTTTAGGAGTGTCTGTAAAATCTATTCTCATAGCGAACACGCTCCTAACTCCAGAAAGGCCTAAAATAGGTATCAAAAATTCGTCTCCAATGAGTTGTTGATTGAATTTTTAAGCAATTATATAGATTTTCCACAAACTTACGAGTTGAACCGGTTGTCGACAACCGAGTAGGGCCTTTTTAGCGATTTTTGTACCGAATTTTTAGCTATTATATAGATTTTCAACAAACTTACGAGTTGGAGTACGACCTTTGTAGCGATTTTTGTACCGAATATTTAAGCAATTATATAGATTTTCAACAAACTTACGAGTTGAACCGGTTGTCGACAGCCGAGTACGACCTTTGTAGCGATTTCGGCTTCCCGTTCCACCACCCCGCTTGGCTCGAACATATGGTGAACAAGTGAATAGCAACAGCGTGATTATAGAATAGACCGTCACGATTGTGCAGGGTAGTCGGAGTCCGAACATGTTGATCCAAGAGATGATCCTGATCTCTATTTCAAGGCCCAAAATATTTATTATTAGTATTATTATTAAGTTTTATAAGCAAAATATTTAGTTTATTTTATTTAGTTTTTCATTTTATAAATTAAACTAAAAAACTATACTTAAGGTGACTCCTCTAACCATCCTATTTTGCAATACCCGATGCAGAATTTACTTCCATTGTTACGGAACAAATAGTATATTCGACTCATTTCATTGCTTTCACATATTTAGAGATTTACATTTGTGTTATTACAGTTCAGAAACATTTCATAGTGTTGCAATAGAATTCGTTTCTGTTCGTAAACAAATTTAATGTAACTGTGACGTCACAAACGAAATGTTCCTATTATTTATCAATTGGTGTTCACGAAAAAAGCTGTTGTTAATTCAAAATCACAAAAATTCTTTTCGCGCTCAAATTTGATATTTCTGAACAAAAAACTAGTATTTTCTAACCGATCAGAAAACGTTCGGTGGCGAAAATTTTAACAAAAAATAGCAAAATAGGATCTTCAGTGGGGTCATTTTAAGTTTAGTTGCTCATAAATTATAACAAAAGATATTAATCAGATGAAAATTTTTTAGCACACTGGGCTCACGCTACATAGTTAGAAATAGTGTAGAGGAGTATAACACTCAGACTCAGCCGGTGTCTATGCAACGTTCACGTTAAAGTGTCGCTTGTGCCCTGTAACGAAGGCTACGAAGCACAAACTTATGTCGGCCACAAATACACACGATTGCTGAAACTAAGATTATTATCATTCTCAACTCGGACTATGAAATTTCATTCTGGCAGGTTGTTATTGTTACGATAGTGACTCCCGACTCCGACTAAGAAATTTAATTGTGACAGGTTGTCCTTGCTACGGCAGTTTTTTGACTCTCGACTCTGACTAGGAAATTCCATTCTGGCAGGTTGTCCCTATTACCGTAGGTTTTCGATTAGATAGTGTCGCGGTCATAGTATAAAATTTCTTACACCCCCCAAACAAAAAACCTAGTACTGGTATACAAACTCCTTTAATTGAAATTAAGGTACCAACTGGTTTAATGCTTAGAAGGGTTGGCCCAGCGTCCAATCTGCCGATACAGAACGGGTAAAGTCTATCCGATACCGTCGACAAATTATATATATAGATTTGCGTTGTGAGATACAGCCAACAGAAATATTAAAATTTTAACTGGTGTTCGTAACACCACTTATTTGCTGCCTAAACCGTAAGATGCTAGTTAGTTATTATTTTATAACGAAAATTCTAAACACTACGTCAGCCACACTGTGTTCTGTTCTGTTCCGCGCGTTGTGCCTGGAGCCATCACATGGATTTCAGTTCCAAACAGCGGAAACATTATAACGTAAACGCCGCATTAAATGTATCGTGAACCGTTGTTCCGATATAAAATTTTATCGACTCAAGGTGCAATTTCTAATCAAGCGTTGTGACTTGACGTAGGTACATTGTTATTCTTTGGTATTTATGGGCATTAGATTACACCCCCCTCAAAAAGTTGGACTGCCCTGTGGTCAGCTACGACGCTACTATGGAAACCATTATAGACTATTCGGAAGGTTGAGGAGGGGTACAAACCCAGCTGTGGTTTTGCTCGTACTCAGAGCACCTAAGCTGTGGGGAGGGTGTGGAAGCAATTGAAGAAGGTTCAAAATTTTAGTTATACAACACCCAAAATGAATGCGACTGATTTTCTCAATCCCAGCACGGGGAAGGGCGGAGCGATCTTAGCACCCAATATCCTTTGCACCTCATAAGTACGGGCCCGGTAGTTGGATTTTCTTTTTAATGAAACAATACAAAAACCGGAAATCACTGGCTTATTTACACACCTGTCCAATGTATCTAATACAAATATACACAAATTAGATCCACAATGCATGGCAATCCATGTATATTATTTATGCAATGAACACTGCTATGAACGTTAGAATTGTTATTATCAGTACTGATACACACAAGGTTACTCTTGTATAAATATTCATTTTTAAAACAAGAAATTATACAAGAAATAACGTTTTTCTTCAATTTTTTTTTCATATTAAATTAAAAAAAAATGGTTAAAAAATATAAATATACTCTAATCGATTAATACATCAAATAAAATAGGATTGCTGGTTGGCATATTGGAAACATGGCAAAAGTAAAGCTAAAGGGTGTAAGCAAGCAGTCTTGATATACTAAGCCTAAGCCTAAAGCCTAAAGCCTTTGCCAAAGCTAAAATGTCTGTCTATACAATAATAGCACAAGACTTTCGTATTCTTCACCTGAATGTACTACCAGCAAAGCCGTAAGTTGTTCAGAACTGAAGGCCAAATATTTTATTAGAACAAAACCGGGTCTCACTGTGGTATTCGAAAGTTTCGGCTTTGTCAGGGAAACGTGGGCTGAAGGGAATATCTGCGCTAACGCGGACCGAGCAACGACTAAAGTTTCAATCACATTTTTGGTCGAAACTATGAGGGTGTCAATATGTATGTATTGTTCCATCAGGGGCGCAGAAGAAGCGGACGAGAGCAGGATGTGCCAACAGAAGGGCGTAGCTAGAAACTCCTCCATGGAAGGGCACTGATTGTGTTAGGGGGCACAGGTTATGCGCTCCTGGCACGCATAAAAGCAGACTTCACTCTCTTATTTTTCAAGGAGCACAGATGTTGCACGGAGAGGCGGCACGAGCACCTCAACTGCCTTCCGTTTCCATTAGGTACGCCGTGTGCCGACCCTATTTTGAGTAGCATACTTCGCTTATGCCATATAACGACCGAGGTTCAAAGTTAGCCGGGCCCTCGGGGGAGCCGTTCCCCCATGCAGCATCAATGCCTTCGGCCTCCCAGCAAAGTGGGTTGAGCCGCCGTCAAGGGGAGTGGGACCATCTGTCTGGGGAGGGGTGGAGCCTCTCGGAGGGTTGACACCCCGACCGCCCATTAGTTTGTATGGCCTATGTCATCGATTGTTAAAATACCAATCAAGTGACATTGCTATATCAAACTGCAGTAAGCTTATCTTAACTTTATAAAATGTCAAAATTTATTACGAAAAGCAGAAACAGAAACAACGAGCTACGGCTTAATTTAAAACCCAAACATTCAGCAGAAATACCAGAATTTACAAATGTCACATCACGGTGACGTTCCTAATAGAACGTCCCCGTTTCAGATTGTCAAAAACTAATAGTCTGATAGACAACGTCAGGAAAAGTACGTTACAAGTGAGAGTCGTAGCTTCGAGACAATGTTCTGTCGAAAACATCAATAATGGTTCATATGATCGTTCGAAATCATTCAAATTCCAAAATTAATTTGATTCATTCGACACCTCACCCCCTATAGGATAGGGCAGTTCCCGTAAGGTGTGAAAAACTTCACCAATTTTAATAAAGTCGATTTTAACACTATACGGCGGTTTCCGCCACTCTACAGGCATAGAAGCAATACTATTGTCGTCGCTACTGAGTACAGGACACCCAATAGTCCCAAAAAGCGGCAAAAATGAATGTAGAAATTATTCAGTTGTTAATACAAACGTAACAGACAGCCTTGAAGTGGGCTTCGGGGTTGCAACACTCGTAATGTAGCCCGGTGTTGGAAACTGCTGCGCTTGATATTGTTGGCATAACTGTTGATACTGTGAATTTTGTGTAACATATTGATATTGCTGAGGTGATTGATGCAGTAAAGTAGAAGATGGTGATACATAATGCACCTTGAAGTGCTGTTGATGTTGACTTGTTGGAACCTGACTTGGGTTTGGAAGCAATGAATGTCTGTTTTCAGATGTTTTTGTATCGTTGTTCCATTCACCCTGCCCTAACAGAGATTTAGTCGCAACAAATTTCGGAACCCGTTTCACAAACGATAATGTTTTGGAATTGTAAGGCAGTTCTATGATTTTTGAAGCTACACGTTTGCTACTATTTGACGTTGTAGGACCGACATAGTTATTCCCCGACGTGACAACAGCGACTTGGAAACAAGCTTTGCTGTGTGGCGTGTACACACTGTTGAACTTGATGCCCACTGATTGTATGGCTTTTCGGTCAATTTAACACGACATAACACCAGATAAAGAAGTGTTTCCTTCCAAAAATTTAACAAACATTGTGACTTTGTAAAGCCGGTCGTCGTTGGGGAAGTCTTTTCAACTAGATCTTTATATATTTATATGAAAAATTAGCCATACCTGTTCCTGACGCTACAAATATTGGATTTTAATTTTTAGCAAAATTTACATTTTATATATAAAGTAAATAAATATCAGAAACAGAAGATCACAATGAGGTCAAATTTTGTTGCTTGTTAGTAATTCTAAGGTGAGGTACGTTATAACGTTAGAAAAAAGAACAGCTTAGAGCGGGGTTCGGGGGCGGAAGCCCCCGACTTAGGGTTAGTGTATGTCTCATATAAGGACCTTAATTTATGCTAAAGGCTAAGGCTTAGGCTGAGTGTATCGAGAACGGCATAGCCTACATTTTATTTCCACGCCTCAGGGTTACTTGGGCCAGGGCACCAGTACAGCTGGACCCATTACTTGAGCCATACATGGAAGCGTCAGACCAATTTGGTGAGTTTATTAAGGAAAACTCCATTTTTACTAGTTTTGCACACCCTAGATGTTTGTTTTCGCTGAAACTGATTCTAAACCTACAGACGGGAAAGCTGATGCTGACGTCGTGAAAGCGTATGAAGGTGATGTATAGCTTTTGCCAAAGTGGATCAAGTTAATAGTTTGATCTTCTAAAAAGCGTTTACGCCATGGTAAGGCACGACTAAAATTACTTATCAGTTATCATTATCACAAATTTGGCACATTGACAGCATAGATACTGGTTTAACCGGGTGGATCTTTTTTTAATCTACTGTTTTCGACTTATGTGAAATTACTTTGTATCCAGATTCAGAAATTGTTTACATCAATCAAGGGATCGTAAACAGAACTAGCTCCTTTTACTGACATACCTATTTAAATCCACAATGAAATGACACCTTTTATAGTGAAATTAACTTGGAATTGAGAATAAAACGAGCGAGTTTCTTTGTGATTAGACGTCTGACAGTTGTTGGAAAGCAGCTAATTATCTCTGTCGGTAACAAAAAGAGACAGGCAAAGCAAATTCACACGGTAGGATATCGAAAAAGACCAAAGAAGGATTATTTTTATTACAAAATTGTGCCTTTCTTACAAAATTGTGTATTTTTTTACAAAAGTTGTGTCAAATTCAAGGCCTTAATTGAGGTAGGAAACGATGTCGTGTTAAGTCAGCTAATTTAAAGCGGTAATTTTAACTAATTTAGAGAAAAAAGTACTCTACTTAAGTGTGAAATGAGATAAACAGCTATTATCAAGAACAATAATAATATAACACAATAAAAATTGTGTATAATGTACGATAATATAGGTTTATATTATATATTTAAGTCTGCGGTCGAAATTGTACACAATTTGAATAATATATAAGTGATTTGTACCGTTGTTTGTATTACGTAATTTACAAAATTTTAGAATATCACACTGTCATTTTTGATTATATATATATTTGTATGTAAATATTCAATAAAAATAAGCCTGAAATCAATGAATATCATCATGAATATACCTCGTCGGCGTTTATTTCATGTTTATATATTTGTTTATGTATTGATCACTTTTTTATTCCAATCCTGGGTCTTTAGAAAGACGCTAGACCTTGTCAAATCCTTTTTCGATTCCTGCCCCAACAGATATTTGATCACTTCACATACGAGGGAGTACGGGGTAGAGCACAAACAATAGCGGACAGAAGCGGTTGGAACTTAAACGAAGTTACCTTGTTCCAATAAATGATAAAATCTGTTTCGTCACTTATAAAATAGGAAAATTTTGGGTTTCTTGGATTAGATATCCCACTAGGAGATCAGTATCCTTTTGACTGAATGATTATTCCGAGCTCAGTGACGTGGATTAGAATATATAAATAAATAAATAATTAAATAAATAAATAATCAAATAAAATAGATATATAAATAAATAAATAGTTAAATAAATAAATAAATAATTAAATAAATAAATAAATAAATATATAAATAAATAAATGAATAAAAAATAAAAAATAATATATAAATATATAAATAATTAAATAAATAAATAAATAATTAAATAAATAATAAATATATAAACAAATAAATAAATAATAAATAAATATATATATAAATTAATAAATAAATAAATAAACACAAATAAATATATATATTTGTAGCTAGACAATTCTATAAGAAACGTTTTACTTTTTTTTGTTTACCTGGTGAGTCCTGCTGCTGTTTTCAGACCACTTTTTCTTGTAAGATTAAATGAAAATATAACTATTGCAATTATAATTACTGTTTCATATTCATGACGAAAAAGTCGAATATAAAACATTTTGTTATAACAATTTAAAACATTTATTCGTTAAAATATAAGAGTTATGCGACCAACACGACGGACGGACAAACAAGAATCCCACAATTGAAGATCGCATACCTGCCTATTTATTATAGTAAAGCAACCATACGGCACAGGAAACTTTACTGAAATTTCTATTCTCGGAAGAAATTCATTCCAAAAAATTAGTTTATTCCTATGATTGATCTGATTCTGTGTCAATTATCTATTTGAAGCACATTCTAGTTCTACTAAAATGTGGAGTGGATTTGGAGTTGTGTGTTTTACTACTTTTGGCTAATGATTGAGGTAATAAAACAGACTGTGATAGCGTAGAAAAATAGACAATGGTTTCGCTAGAAATTGCAAAATTTACTTCACCTTTTGAAGCATATCTCCGAGTACAAATTTTGACAGTAATTCTATTAAGAACACGAGCTTAGTAAGGATAATAAGCTTCAGAATCTAGTCGGAACTGTTGCATCGGTATAAAATATCATCTGAAACGGTGTTCAGAGGTATTAACGTACTACGAAATTATAAAAAATACGCTTATTATAGAGACGCGACAGTGTCCCTATCATATGTTTTATGCCAATACTGCTGCATTTTTAACGAACGTTGTTTCGGATTTTTTTTAAAACGATGGTTAATGTCCTTTTGAGATATAAATTTTAAAAAGTACAATTTGGTCAGATTCAGAAATAGTCCATGTTTACTGTTTATTTTTATTTTTTCGGACGAACCGGCAAAAGGTTTACTGCAACAACTCAGCGCGCTAAATCAATCATCTAAACCTGGAAATGTGTGTGTTTGTGAAATGAATAAAGGTTTATTGTGAAGTGGTGTTAAATTCCACAAGCACATACTTTGGTAAATAGAATAGGTACGTGCATGTCGATATTTAGTCCCGTATCCG
>JASANE010017042.1:0-39015 GCA_030248225.1 Trileptium ribeirensis
AAACTTGAGCGGTTGCGGAATTATTCCATTTTCGTGTTTTTGAGTCATATAGTCCCATTGAAAAACACTTTTGACCCAACGCTGCAAACTAAACAGTGATAGCAGCACTACGCCATCTTCAGCTACACAAAGTATTTCTTCTAAGCAAAATCAGACCAAAAACATCCATATACCTCGTATGGTTGTAGAGCTATTGCCATTTTGATGTATTTATGGTTTTGCGGGCCCATTTTACAGCCCGGTTTGATCCAAATCTCACATTAGAGAGTCACCTGCGCTACAAAATGAGTTCAGTTTCACTCGGATGTCTGCACCGGCTGTGAACTACAATAGACAACGTGATTTTTTGGGCCTAGTTAATACAGACTCGAGCCCATTTGGTCCGCCTATTGAGAGAAAGATGTTGGAACTGGGATTTGGCTCTAGCTGAAGCTCACAACTAGAGATTTCATTCTTTTAAATCAGCTATCGCACGAATTAATCCACCCAGCCAAAATTGAGTTTTATACGTGTCATCCCTAAAAACCCAATATCGGAGATTGTCAACTTTTACCACTGGTACGGATGTCAAGGCAAATTATTGTGAGCAGCACTGAAGAATATCTGGAGCACCTCGATCGTATTTTTCAAAGGATGTGACAGTATATAAGACTCTTAATTCAAGATGATGTGTATGTTTTCAGCCCAATTTACAGATTGTAGGTAGTTAAATTTTGCTGCCGGTTGTAGACACATATATACTTGAGAACGTTCGTGTCGTATGCAAAATGGCATTTCCAGGAATGGTTGAAACCCTTAGGCTGTTATGGGTATGGTTGATGTCTACAATCGTTCTGTTAAAGTATTTTTCGATATAGCAACACCACTAAATTGATCATACATGGTTATAGAGAGGTTAGCGTCCCCATGAGGCGTCGGACACTCTTCTTGAGTGACAGGATGTTCAAACACCCCTGGAGGAGCCGCTGAACGTATTATATATTTAATATATATTTAATGTATTATACCTAATATATTTAATTAAACGTATCAATATACTTCCCAAGCGCGAATTTGATCAAAAATGTAGCGCCTGGGCGGAGTGTGATAAGCCAGTAGGACTTAGCTTGTCAGAAATGTACTTTATTAAAATTTATACTTTTATTTTTTGATTTTGCAAACGATAAATTTAATTTTGCTAGTGGATATGACTTTTTGCACTGATATGTTAAATTTAAATTCATCAGTAATTGTTAGAATTCGTAAACAAATGGATGAATAAAATATACAGGGTTACTTGTGTATTATTTTATATATATGATATTTACAATAAATAAATAGCATAAGTGTCAAGGATCTGTCGGCTTAGAGGGTGGTGAGTGGCACTGGGAGAGGGGGAGGTGGGTAGACCAGGGTGGGTAAGTTTTTGAAATTTTCATGAACTCATTTTTGTAATTTGGCTAAAAAATTTTCCCTATTTTAGCTATTTTATATAAAAGTTTAATCAATGCTTGTTAAATTGCGCCAATTTTTGCCACATTTTCCTCATTTTTATCAATTTTCTTTGAATATTTTCCGCGGGTGTTCGATACGCACCGGTTAGTTATGGTGAGAGGAGGGTTGGCGAGCCTTCAGGAAAGTAGATTTGGCTTGAGGGGGTCCAACAATTAGGGGGTTAACCCCCTTAGTTTCTATCATGGACAGAAATCATATATATTAAAATGTATATTTGTTTTGCATGTATTGCGGATGCTTATGTTTCGTGGCATTAGGGCGGATAAGACTGAGTTTAGTGTTGCAATTATTTCCCCTCAATTATCCATTTTATCTTCCTATATTAATGGGATACCAGATCGTAAGTTAGGAGTGCACTACCTTTATGACTCAATTTTTTGAACTAGACATAAATCACTTTTAGCACCGCGATGCTACCGTAAAGTACAGTATGTATGAAAGAATTGAAGTGGAATCTGTGGCTTCAGTAGACTGATCATTGTACTACATATATGCTCATAAGCGGGAGGGGGATTGTTGTTGCATAGCGCTTCACAAATAAATCACGGACGCATCGTCTGAAGCTAGGTCACTCATGTCGAGGCAATTTATGCTATGGAAGCAGTTGGTTGTTTGACAATCTCACATTGTTTCATAATTTAACGAAGAGTGATTTGTTATATTTTGGGAAAAGCTAATAATGTTTTTGCGTTAATGTTAACAGTTGTGGGAACTAATTTTAGACGTCAGAATACAATATTTATACGTTTAATGTAGTGTTATTTATTAGTTATATTCATTAAGATGAATGCCTGAGACTAAAATGCTTTTCTGTATATATGATAATGGGAAGCTTTTATAGCAATTTAGTGTTTTATTTAAAGATTTGATGGTGGTTGACACTGTTTTGGTTAATGTTATCTGGCGTTAAAGGTCCAGCTTTCTGCTGACTGAAGAATAAATAGAATTTATTGAGCGCTTTTCACAAAATTTCGGTAATACAGAATTTACCTCGTCTTCCTAGCGAGTGTTTTGCAATATTAAAACACACCAGATGACTTGCTCTATATTTTCCTGTATTTTTACGCGAAACACCATAAGTTTCTATTGATGTTTAAAGCACTTTTGAGGTCAAAACATGAGTAAGTGTAGCTGTAATTTATTTGCTGCACTGATACATACCAAATTTTCATTAGTGGATACATATTTCACGTTATGCCTTAAAACTAAAGCAGTGGTACAGATTTTTGGAAAAACACGTTTCATAATGCACAATTTTCTAACGAGCAGTTTAAAATTCTCAGTTATAAGCGTTTTTCGGTCTAAAATTGTACTCTCTCAATGAATTTTTCGGTCTAAAATTGTACTCTCTCAATTCAACTCACTCCTGTTGAAGTGAGGCACCTTTTTCGTGAAACCAACTTACCGCAACCATTAAATTCCTTGACAGTATAATCTTTAGGGGCGTAGGTGAAACCCATACTATATCTTTCTCAATACGGTAACGTGATAGTTTAGAATATCAGAAAGTTTCGTAAGAAATTAAATTCGATCACACGATTTTACCGACATTTTCTATAATCCAGACAGTTTGTGGAAGGTTTTCTTAGTCTAAGCATTGTATTAACAGTCTGTCTAAGTTTATACCCTAAGTCAGTGGGCTACTGCCTCTCGAAGCTCCGGGGATTCAACTATTCCTTTCTCAATTATAAACCTACGATCCATAAAATATGCCATGGGCCATCGTGAGATTGACGTTAAACAGAGATGTTATCCTATTTAACATAGCCCCAGCCGTTATTAAGTCATATTTTGTAGTAAATAGAGAATTTTTAGAAATACAGCGTTGTCACTCAGTAAACACTTGTGAAGCATGAGATGCAACTATTTTTTAGCCAAAATCGATGCAATATTACTGCTGTCATTTCTATTAAAACATGTTTTTGGCTTGAAATATTCGTATGGTACCGCTTACAATATATCGTATACACATAGACGTTCTTAGGGGTTATATCACTTAGCCATACTCTCCAACCGAAGGCGTGCGGAAAATTTCAGCAATTGTGAACGAAATTGTGAAAATATTTTACTGGAATATTTTGGAATCTTGTTGATATAATAAAGCAAATTTTCGGAGACGGTGGAGCATTTTTGGTTGCCCCTGGTCTTCTCCCGTCGAGATTATCCACTTTTAAAACTGATCGGAGAATGCCAATCTGTATATACCTATTATATATGTATCACCTGTGATCTACCTTGTGAAAAGATTGGAACGCCGATGCTTCGTTGCTTAGCGATTTCCATTTCAGATCTAAGCTTGCGCAGCCTGATGTAGTATTTCAATTTGGCCGGGCCGCCTGTTCGCCATGCCATATTCTTGAAGGCACACTGCATATCTGATAGCTAACAGGCGCCCTCTGCTGACGACAGCTCGTCGGTGTGGTTTTTTCGATGTCGGCGGTGGCACTGCCAAAAGTGCCTTCTTTGTTAGTATGTCATCTTGCAAAATTACGTTACCCACATGTGATTGGCTACGCGCGTCTTTCTGTCCAGTACGCGGTAGCATGATCGGAAAATCAAAATCACTTTGTTGCATTGGTTTCGTGGCACAGTCTTAAGCTACTGGCGTTCCAGTTCGAGTTGCCGACCATCTTTTTAATCCATGGCCCTAGCCTTCGGCTCTAGAAATTCGAGCTACAAGGCCACTTAATACTTTTTATCGTAGTTTGTGAGCCACTATCCTCCAGTAACGCTGGGGACATAGACTTTTTATGGTGGCCTTTTGTTCGCCGACTAGCTCGGATGTGGTTAGTAGTCCGATTTTGCGGTTTTTGCCATGGCAGGCATTTCTTGGCATTTTATAGGGAGTACAGTCTGAGTAAGTATAAACCCAACAAGCCTTCACAGTGATGACCATGTCGCCTGTTCCATGTTCTGTTGAGAAGTGGTTGTCATCATATGAAAGCTGAGATTTTTATAAATTAGTCAGTCTAGATCTTTTCACATTGCAAGTAATTTTTAGCTACAGAAAGCAGAGCTGGAGGAAAATACATCATTACAAGGTCCCTGAAATTGTTTGCCAAATTGTAGACATCTTGCAATATTCAGAGCGGCTAATGTGCACTATAGAATCAATGATGATAGAAAGCTCAAAGCTTCGGTGACGGCAAAAGCGAATGACTATCCCACTACATCAGGGTTACGACGCCTGTTAGGTCCACTGCAGTGAGTAATCGGAATTCCGGTTCCGGCGAAAATCGTGTTCCGGTTGCGGTTCCGGCAAAGGGCAAAAACCATACCGCAACCGGAATTCCGGTTTAAAAATTTGTAAGAAATTTTCCACATTTTTGCCTCATCTGTGCTCCAAACATTATGTAATATATACACAATGATCAAATTCCAATACAACCAAAAGAAATGATTAACTCAGCAATTTACAGTGTGACATGTAAGTAAAACACACAATTTCAGCAGGGATTTTTATGTTAACCTGCAGAACTTTGTTAACAAAACAAAGCCATGTCGATGCTCGATGCTTGTAGCAGCTATTTTACACGTTCAGAAGTCTACGGAGTATGTTAGATTTAAACCGGTCCAACTCGGTAACAGAGTATGGATTATGTAGAAGTACCAAGCTGTAAGCTTAGCCAACATAAATTGCATCACGCACAAGCCAGTGCACTTGCAAACTTTGTAATCAGTCTAAGTTGAAGTTAAGTAACATCTACAACGCAGCCAGAAACTGCGTACTTGGCAATGAACTGTATTCATTGAAACTGTGCGAGCAGTATAACAGTTGGTCTCATTTATAGCATTGAGATTATAAAGTTATCATCATTATCATCTAACTGACGGACACTGGTTGCCTAGCCTAAACAGTGTCTCTGACCACTGATCAGAAAATTATATTATATATACCTTCTACTTATTTTATTTTAGAACCATATAAACCAATAATGTCAAGTTTACTACATAATAACATGTAACAAACGTATTTGTAGTAAAGGGAGGCGACTGGAAACAGAGCGAAAGTGTTTCTTCTACAGAGCGAAAGTGTTTATTCTACGGTCCATGCGTTACAAACACATTCATTTTGACGTAATATACGCAAGGGTGTATAGTGGAAGACATTTTTTGCTCTCGGTGTCCAAAAACAGACATATTGATCAATAAATAAACATTATTAGCTTCCTCAGTCTCTTTAAAGTTTCAGAAAGGCAATTATGCCATCGCAATACATTAAGTTTAATGTAAAAGTTATTTTTAACACATTTTAAATCCACTGTACCTGCATTTCTTTCTTCATCCGTTTAAATGGACCGCCCCGGTTGCTGGTTCCGGTTATTTTTGGTCCGCTGCTAATCTTTAATTCTGCGCATCTAAGTTTTGGTTACGATGGTCCTAAATTTTAACCGATGACTGTTTGCTGTCAGTAATGGTCTTGTACTTGAGAGTAACACTAGGTCGTATATTTGGATTTGGTTTGCTTATTTCAACAAAGGAACAATTTTCTCCGGACACTGGTGCTACATAAGCGACTTAAAACTATAAACGAAGCGATTAAACTGCACATAATATAAAACTGGAACATGAGTAAATGCAAATCTTACGACAAGTTCGCTTACACTATTTGTTTTGACAAGCTATCTTGACTTATCCCATTGCAAGCAATACGGGTTTTTCGAAATTTTGGTATATATAACACAGGAGTGAGAACTGTCTTATTGTACGGCTGCGACACTTGGATTTCGAAAGCAATCTATATACACCAGCATAAAGTCTTCCAAAACTTCTGCCGCTATCGCTTACTTGGTGTGACGCTGTTCAATCGCACAAACAACGAAGAGGTATAGAGGCGCACCAGGTCACACCGTCTAGATCGGCAATGCGCTAAAACACAGTACACTTGGATTCCGAAAGCAATCTATATACACCAGCATAAAGTCTTCCAAAACTTCTGCCGCTATCGCTTACTTGGTGTGACGCTGTTCAATCGCACAAACAACGAAGAGGTATAGAGGCGCACCAGGTCACACCGTCTAGATCGGCAATGCGCTAAAACACAGTATACTACGACTACTCTAAGAGGGTCATGCTCTACGGATTGCACAGTACCGATGGCGCGGTGGCTTCCAATGTAGACCGTTCTTTCAATCCACAACCTCGAGACCCAGCAATCACAACATGAAACGAGAAATTGTTGCGGAATATCCTATCGGAACTATCCAATTCATGTCATGATCCGAGCCGTAACCAACATGAACGAGTGACGCGAAGCTGTTAACCTGGAGCCACCCTGCTGCAACAGCGATGACCTGGTTAATTAAATGGAATCACAATATACCTCATCGAACAATGCTGAATAACAATAATTCCCACGCATATTAGACACTTAAAACACGTAATTAGTCTGAGTTTGGCCAGAGAAACGTTTCCGGACCCTTATTTCATAGCAAAACTTGTACTATTGATGATTACAACAATATACCATCGTCATATCCGTTATTCATGGAATGTTAACACATAAACCACGTACAAGCCTTAAATCACAAAGTGTTCAATTATAATGAATGACAATGTGCATCAATCTTTGGACGGCGTTTTGAACAATTTATTCCTTAGCTTAAATGTTATTAGGATGATTACAGTTGAGTGCAATATTCATCTCGCCTACATGTAGATGTATTACGAATGTTTGAACAAAAAAACGGTAGGGTACCCTTGGGACCTTAATAAATCGAAAAAATCTAAAATTTTTAAAATTAAATTTTTTGATCTAAATGATCAGGGGAGGTCTCGAGGATCACAAAAATACCAAAATTTCCAGAATTTGACCGTTTTTGGGCAAATTCGGGCTGGGGGATAATAGAAAAGAACCGATCGATATTTTTGCTAGTTTTGATTTATCTAGTACACGCAGTTAGGCACCTTCGCGATGTTTTGTCTGCAAGTGTAATCTGCACGATCTTCGTCTGCACTGTAACAATATCAATCAAATCAGTTTTCTTGTTACTACGTTACACAGCATAACACCAGGCTCACAACTAATTTTGACTTAAAAGAGTAGCGTAGTAATTGCCTGTGAAAGTTGAGTCGACATAAGGGTGTTGCAATGTAATGCCGCTTTCATGGCTTAACTAGATATGTATCAGGATATCTATTTTGGCGTTGAATAATTTTAGTAAGCAATGTTATAGAAAAGCAGATTTTAGCGGATCTATCAGACTTAGTTTAGACAGGTAGTTTTTTTTTGTGAAAATGGCAATAGCTAATGCAGTAACCATTTAATGCTTCGTGTATATACACGGAAAACTCACTTTTTGTCAAACGGGCATTGCAGCTATAGATTGCAACTGCAAAATAAAATACATTACGTGCGATTATCGTCGGCTGTAATTATTGCCTAATGGGTATGCAAACTCAACGCCGATAAGCTACAAACAAACGTATTATGCATGTATAAATTATAGAAAATATATATATATTATAAACTCTTATATAGACAAAATATTTTATACAATAAAAGTATAAACTTTATAAATAAAAGTAATATTGCGGGAAAACGAAAAGCTAAGCCCAAGTAAGTGTGAGAGCGGAGTTGGCCTGACTTCACTGTACACGATTTTCGATCTGATTTAACACCCCGTTTCCTTCATTCCTCCCGCATTTGTCGTCAAAGACCGCGGCGCGGAACTTTTCAGTCAGTAGTTATAACGATAATAACTTGTGACAGGCGGATGTAATTTATTCTCCACTTCAATACAAGCGGCGGCATAATCTCCTCGTTCGAGTTGACGATTTCATTTTCACACACGCCCGACGTACCACAATAGCAGCAGCTCATAGTTGGATACAAAGACTAGTATTATTATTGTTATATAAATAGACTAATAAGGTTCAACATTGAAAGGAAAGTAACTTAAAATAAATTATGGCTGGCAACGCACAATAATAACTGTCAATTGTCACATCACAATATTTTGTACTCATAACCTGTTGTTTTGTCAGAGGATTTTCGGTTGTTCGCATATTCTCGGTAGCAAAGTAATGTAAATATTAGCAGCAATTGTCGGGAAATTTTGGGCCAACTGCACTCGAGGGGGGACTCAAGGAGAGGTCCACCATCTTTTCAGCTATAGCCCCCATTGTCTCTGGACCCCGTATAATGTCTCACCCCCAAAACCGATCTCTTCGAGATCAGGGTCGCCCGTTTTCAGCAATATCTTCCGAGATGCTGTCTAGCATTTTTTAAATTTCGACTCATTAGGAAAGCGTATAAGCAAAAATTAAACTGCAAGAAAGTCCATAGTTTTGCTATGTGACATGAGCAAACCTACACCTTTACACATACTACACAGTACTGGTCGGAAAATGGTTGTTGAATTGTGAGCGAACACCGACCAGAAATTGAGCAAAGCATCCCTATCGTGTCAGTCAAAGATGCTACTATAGTGAATGTCAAAAAAAATTTATGAACAGCTTTTACTTCACTGGTACTAGGCGCAAATGCTCTTTAACAATATTCTAAATACATATGCATATCATACTGTTTCTTAAAGATAATCGTATCGCGGACGTGAGCCAGAAATTGAGAAGCATAATGGACTGCATGCAATAAAAGTGTTGCGAAGTTCTTTGGAACCGAGGCATGAGAAGAGGGAAGGCTGAAATTTTAGACCGTTAAGAATAGCAGGGTACGCGAAGAGCACTGCAGGTCAGAGCTGAATTTGGAGTTGAGGTTATATAATATAGAATACAGTGACATTTTACCATCAAAGCCACTCCAGCGATTAACTATTTTGCTCACAGCCAAAAGAATATAATCAAGTAGTCAACGTTCGCCAAACTATAGCTATGTAACAAAGCATTTAGACGAGTTCAAAGCTACTCTAATACAAAAAAACAGCGTCGACGATATTAGTTCAAAGCCTCATCTACGTATGTAAATTCCATGACCCATCTCGAACATCAATACTAAACTATTAATAATTACAGCATACCAATCGATCCAGGAAGCCGGGCAAATCAATTGTAATTAATGCAAAATACTCACGGCGGATAAGCAATCCTTATCAGTTGTATGTATGTAATCAGCATAAATAATAGTACTATACCTGCATTGTCTGTTCACAATAGTTTATAACTGTTGTTACATTGAATATGTACCTGCAGCTAGAACGAAAACCAGGAAAAAACATGAATGTTGAACACAAGAACTAAAATTAATTTCGCGAGAGTACCGCTAATCAATCATATGAACGAAATTTTCGAAACAAGAGAGAACCTCAATGCGGTCGAACATCAAGAGACAGTCAGTTTAGCGAAAAACAACGGATAAAGACATTTTTCAATGATATGATACTGCCGTTATTCAAACAACAATAATTAATTATTACTATTTTATTTATGTACCTTTTAATTTCAAGTAAATGTTTCGCTTTATACATACACATACTAGTAGTGTTCTTAGTTACTAATTTGCACAAAAAACAATAATGATTACAATAATATGTACGAATTCAAAGTGGCTTTGATCTGAATACCGGTTTTCGAAAGAGCTTTGAGCTGACTCGAAATATTGCACACAAATGATCAGCCGACAAATCAATATATTGCAAATACATGCTTACATACATAATATATATTTTATACATCTATAGTTATTATATTTTACACATGTGTACAAGTATATATGGTTTCCGAGGCTCCTCCAAAATACGGAGCCAAAGCCAAGACCTCTCTGCAGCGGGGGCGAAGAGCCCCAGGGCCCCCAGAATCTTCGAGCTCCTCAGAATATCGGCGGTTCCGCCAGAGACAACACTGCAGCACCACTCGTTTCATTATTATGATAATCATTAAAAATGATCATTTTCACAAAAAATTCGGTTATAATAAAACACAATACTACTGCTTAAATTTCGACTATTCCTGACAAGATTCTAAGCAAAATGAAGCGTCGGCCTGCACAAATACGTATATTCATTAAGTATGTATATAGTAATGCAACAAAAGAAACGGCAAACGTGCTGTAAAGGCCTAAAAACACGAAAAATGCATTTATAAGACCCCAGTTGACCCGGGGACACAAGTTTCCTCCCAAATAATCTAGAAGAAATTCGTCCATCTGTTTTCAAACACCACCCCCCATTTAGAGATAAGGGCCACCAGGTCAAAGTCCCCACTTTGAATTTTGGCACTGTGGAAATGCCACAAAGCCCGATACTACAACAACGAGAGGATGCATATCGAGGCCAACAATTGAATACAGACTGTGTACGTAACCAAAGTGTACTATGCAGCTCATAGCAATGCAATATTATCAAATGAATCATTTGCGGACTGCGACGGCTGCAGAAATCTTCTCAGTACAAAAACCCAAATTCAATAAAAAATAATTATTAACTTATAAATTAATTAAAACTAATTAACAACACTACTCGTATGTTTACAACCATCACCGAGTTTTACTTTAAAAGAAAACACTACCGTGTCCCTATGAGACAGCAGTACGTTCTCGTCGAAATTGTAGCTATGAATCGGCGCACTTAAGTAAACACTAACGTGCATTTGGTTATCTTGTGGGACTATTTTACCGACGTGTTCGACCACAAAACTACTGTTTTTATTATTTTGCTCTGTTCTTCTTTGTTATGGCTGGGATACGTTTCTCTTAGGAGCGAAAATAAGCATTTCGAGCCCAAACCATACTCGTCTAAACAGAATACTTAGAAAACCGGGTAGATATTTTAGTTTAACATTCTATGTTTAGTTTAGTCTATGTAATGTATATTATTTATGTCAGGGTTGGAACGGAACAATCAAATCGTTTCTTACGTCAATAATTATAATCTTAGCAGCGAATCAAACCGCTGCAACAGCAAAGCCGTCACTGTATATCACGTCACGTTTAAGGCAGCATAAAACACCAGGCGTACATAACGAATCGGGTCCATGTCACCTTTAAGGTTTATACCGCTCGCAAATATGTGTAGCTTAGTGTGCGGAACTAAGCCCTAGTCTAGGTACTATAATAAGATGTGAAAGTTTAAAACTCATTCTTACTTTATCGAAAACGGCATACAGGCATTGCCCTTATGTAGGTTCTAAACATTGTGCTCTGCAGAAATCAAAGCATGCTCTAATTCTTTAGTTTACAATGCGACGACAATCTGTTAACATTAGCTTGAGTTAGAGAACCGAATTCATTCGGCTGTACTAAAAATTTATTTTTATGACAAATATATTTGAGAAACTTACCAATGCTGTTAATCTACTTTCAAATCAGGCTAAAAGTTCGTTACACTTTGAAACAACAAAAAATGACAGTTAATAAGATTGCACTCTTAGTCGAAGGAGCTATAAGATACAGTACTCGCCAGAAATGAGTGCTGTTCGTTCGATGTTCGCTCGAAGTTCGTTCGATGCTCGCTCGATAAATTCAAAATTTTGTTCGAGACGTGTTCGAAGTTTTGGCGCACTTTTTTAAATTTGTTCGAAAGCTGTTCGAAGTTGTTCGAAAAGTGAAAAATAAATTTTGTTCGATTTCTGTTCGATGTTCGTTCGTTCGAAATGTGACACTCATTTCTGGCGAGTACTGTACAGGTATGTACCGGGCGGCTTAGAGTTCTGCATAGTAGCACAAGCTGAACTAATTTACAGTTCGAATAGGTCCAAAATACGTAATAACGTCAACGAATGATACATAAACCTTAAACGAAGGACTTAAATATCTTTTTTTCTAAATCGTTAAGAGTTTCACAACCATACATGCGCTATATGGAGCCAAAGTTTAAAACCTAAATTATAAAACTAACGTAAATTCATCCATCTTTGACATATGGTGTCTGCGCGTGGCTCGAAGTGTTCCTCCTGGAGATTCTGTAGGGCTAATACGACCAGGCTGATTGTGATTAGCATTCTGAAAATTTTGTAAAAAGAGGCAGTACATGGTTGTTAATGGTCAAATAGCGTAAAAAACAAAATTGAACGACTGGACCGCAATTTTACAGCTATTTGTACGCTATTCGCAGCAATTTGGAAGAATAAAATAATAGAATATTCCTGACTGTCCCGGCAAAAGCACTCAAAGCCGATCATCAGTAGATAATGCCGTCGATAAGAAACCCGAACCCAACCAAAAATGTTATAAAGACGGTCGCAGGTTGTAGTAAACAGCCAAAAATATCGTATCCAAGAGTTAGCAAAGTTAAAGTACCCCCTAAAAACGACCGTTGCTCGCTCACTGTTCGAAACATGTTATATCAAAACTTGCTCGATGCTAACTCGCCCAAAGGCGACAGTCATTTTTTGCACGCACTGTGCCGAAGCGTTAATGACGTTGACAATCCAGGTTACCGTTAATAAGGTTCATATCGAATCTTCCATGAATCTCAACCAAATTTTGAAACTATTGTAATACAGCATTTATCAACGTTTTCTTGTTTACATTATGATAGCGTTTAAACTTTGTGCTAAATATCTGGGAACTATCAAAAATGAAGGCAATAACGCACGAAGCAGGATTGAGCAATACAATATTATTTTGGAAGCATTTTTATTGCACAAACTAACCAACAGTCGGTGTATTTATTCAACGAGTCATACGAACCACACTAACAATGCCATGTTTTAAACTTACACATTCAAAACAAGATCAACGATGAACCCGTAGAAATGATATTTTTTATTTTACAGTGAAATTCTAGAGTTAAATTATAAAAGATCAATCGTAATAAAAAGCAAGAAGTGTGGTTTCACGAACAGGCGGACCCAGCACTAGGGCGGGGAGGGACGCCGCTCCCCGTCAGAGCATAAACATTATAAACATACGTGAACATATGCGTAAGAAAATAAAAAAACAATTTCTTAAATTGCAGTCGAAAAAATTTGAGCCAAAACATCCCCCTTGTCGGAGAAATTTCGCAGAAACCACCACCCATTCAGAAACGCCGCTGATCTCGTGCGTACTTAAGACAAAAACTTTGCCGTAGACAATAATTTATTGTGACGATACGCGTGACAAGGATAACCATATTGCGGTCACAATCGATACGTGTGAGATGCTAGTTGTCACATCACAATACTGAAATTTGGACTTTATTCAAGGTTTACTATTCATCAGCAATAATAATCTAAAAGGATTATTACAGTCAAAACCAGCTGTATTCATGCTTCTGACACAAACGACAATATGAAGCTAAATTCCCGTGTGAATAGGTGAGCTAAACTGTATATACATTAAGATTGCTGCAAAATGATGATGAAATTATGCTAAACTCTAGTATTCAGCCATAAAATTGATTAAATAACTTTTACCGGACCCAAAACACATAACAAATATTTTGCAGTAAAAATGTCTATCCGTTTAATAAGTAAATAGTTAACAAATGAGGAAATGGGGAAAACAACGACATCTCGGAAACAAAAAATTTTATAAAATCAGTCATTTTACTGAAAATATTCCAAAATAGCTGTTTCCAGAGTAAAATGTCAATTACTTTATCACAAAGTTGGGCAAAGTTCAGCAGATAGAATCTTGCAGATTCAGGCGTACAGATTTGGTTCACACACTACCATTTGCGTTACAAAGTAAAACGTCAAAACCTAAGCTGTATACCAGAATCAAAGCAGGTTTGGCGCCAAGACGGTTATTTTCGCTGTAACTGCTACAGTCACGTTTAGAAATAAAAGCAAACAAATCGCACCTTGGTTACATCATCATTTATTAACGTCAGTATTTTCTCTTTTCCAAGAGGTCAATGACGGTCACCCCGTGACTGACTACACCGCATTCCTCCACTTTTTGCGATTTGTTGCATCTTGGACATTAAGCCCAACTCTCTGGCAGTCACGCAGCACCATCTCTTTCCACGTCATCATAGGTCTTCCTCTTTCCGTTCTACCATCCATCTTCAGTCTCCATACCCTCGACAGTGGCACTTGATCGTCGCTTCTCAGCACATGCCACAGCAATCTCAGAGCACTCCTTTTCATTTCCTCCACGATGCTCTATCTCTCAGGCCTATGCGCTCCATCACCTCGTTGGTGTTCTTCCTATCAACACGTTTAACCCCACACGTTCTCCTAATCATCGCTCGTTCCGTTCTTCTCATCATTTCCTTCTCAGTAGTTCTTATAACCCACGTTTCCGCACCATACACCATTGCTGGCCTAACACAAAAAATCAAAACATTATTTGGCCGCAGCTCCTGAGTTAGTTCGAAGTATTTTGCAGAAGTGCGATAATATCGCACAGAAAATTTGTTAGTGACAGCTCAGCCCTCGATAGTCATTTTGTATTCATCAGATTACGAGTGCACCTTTAAAATTCACCTTTTATAACAACTATTTCAAGTATTGATTATTCCATTATTTATCAATAAATTTTTCTGCAATCTCCACGGATCCGCACGGACCGGGGGCTGGGGCATCACCCAGGAGGCATTCAATCAAAATTCAAAAGAATGTAGAATCTGGTGCCGGGCTAGGCAGAGGTGGGAGAGCCAAATATCGGAGCCCCAGCCCCGCCCCGGTTTTGAGATGTCAGTTCTACAACTACTACAATGCAAAACATACCTGACTAGATATTTGACCAAACGTATCGTAGGAAAAATACTTTGACGGTGACGTATTGGATGGCAGCTGAAACAAATAGCGCACCACAACTGAACAAATAGCCATTAGCCAAATATAACACAATATACCATAAAGTTTGGGATGTCTGAATGCCACTTTCGTCAACAATTTTTGTCAAGTAACCTTAACATATTACAAAAGCTATTACATAATTTAGTGTTTAACAACTCTTTCTAGCAAACTAAAGCCCCTAAACTATATTGTTTTAAGGGATTAGCCTGTTATCACCACTTGCTCCAAGAAACAATGGTGCAAAATGAGAATCCTGTGTTACAACGACTCCTAAACCATACTTTCTAGCCAAATTATGACGGTTCTTCGCTATGTAGCGACGTGCAATAAATTCATAATTAATTAAAGAAAAGTTAAATAACTACAGTCCCTGTTAGAAACAAGGACTGTTATTTTAAAACTTTTTCGATGTTCGTTCGAAAACTGCTCCCATGTGTTCGACATCAGTTCGCCAGTGTTCAAAGTATCTTCTTCTTTGTGGAGCGGCAAGCGGCTAGGCCTTTGTCCGTCGGGCGCAACGCCCGCATTTATTCAGGAAGCGAACAGCATTTACAGGTTCAATTCACAGAACGACTTCGGTTGTGGTCACCAGCAGATGTTGGTGCGGGTCTCCATGTCTGCAACGTCTGCGTCGCTGTCGTAGCCACACCGGATGCATTCTGGGGAGTGTGCCACCTTTATCTTGTGCAGATATTTCTGGAGGATTGGAGATTCCCCCTACATCTCAGTTGTGCTATCACAACTCGTTCTGTGCGAGTAAATCCCAGCTCTTTGTCTCTTACTCTGGTGGCGGACGAACGCCATCCCTCTTCAACGTGTTTTCCCAGTTCTTTGCAATCCATCCTAATATTGCTTTGCACCCGTTAACGCATACGTATACTGTTTTAGTATTAACAGAACGTGTAAATGAAAAAATAAAAATATTAATGCAATAGAAACATTAATGTCGTTCTAAACGCGTTGAAAACTTCCATATGTGTATTTTTTGGCGCAAATTTATTTTCGAGATGTGGTGGATGCTCGATCGAAACGCGACAGTTATTTGTGACAAGTAGTATAGGCGACAAAAGGTGCTAAAACTTTATCGAGCATAATCTATATTGAAGACAGGCATACGAAAAAATCAGAGACGCAACAGTACGATTATCAAATTAAGATGTAGCGAAAGCAATCAACTCGAATCCATGCGTATCGAACAAATCAACTGCAATAATCTGATCACATTCCAGAACAATGTAAATGTATTTAAGAGAAAAATAAAGAAATCCAAACGCCGATAAAAAGTCGTATCAATAACTGAGTTCGCACTGCTCAGCTAAGCCGCCTTACATAGTCCTACAGGCAAAAATATCCGTCGGCTATTCCGCCTAAGCCTAATCTAGTCTTACTAGCGTTCCAAAGCATCAATTTAATACACATCAAAAGAGTTGTATTTGAATGAGACTACGAAACAACAGGCAAATAAGTAAAAAAAATATTGTAACCAACCGTCGCATATTTCGTGTAAACATCATGACCGGTCTGCTGCAACGGCAACACAGCTGGCGCTGTGCGATTATGCTGTTGTGCGGCAGTGGTCGGAGTCGACCGACCAGAATGTGTCGGACTGGTTCGATGATGCTGTGCAATATAAAGTGCATTTTCCGACGACGATGAAATTCCAGCAGTGTCGCCGTGAGCCAAAGGCCGCTGCAGCGTTCCGCAACGACTCTCGAGTGCCTCGGCGCGAATTTCGGTTGTATGTTTTTCTTCTTGCAAAATTCTAAAATTAAAATCTCAGTTGCTGTAAACGTTGTGTTGCTATTGTACCATGGCAAAAAGCCACGGCAATTGTATTATTTGAAACACGTTCAAAACATAATAACGACAGTTTCTATCTAGGGCGCTATGTGGTCGTAACAGTGAGTACGTTTTTTAATCCTAATAGAGTCAACAATGCCTAAATTCCGATTATAGTGATTCTAAACTTGCCATTCATATACGTTGCGGAAGTATATTTTACTAGTGTCATAATGCACTTGTATCAGCGAAACATTAGAAACCAGGGGAATACAACCATATTATTATGTATGCTCAGAAACATCATTTTTACCGCAACGGCACCGTAGAATGACGGGTTATTTCATTCAAACAACACTCTATATCATATGTCAAGTTGACTATTTGCTTACTGTCAACTGAACCACTTACTGAATTTCATTGTTAATCGCATCGAGCTGTTCCTGAAGAATAACTGCCAATGTTTGAGCATCGGAATGAGCAGTTGCAGTAGTGGCAATCGTTGGCGATAATGCGTCGAAGACTAGACCACCTGGTCCAGGCTGTGCCTCGTGAGGTACACCGGGACCAATTTCGTTGAGTAATGGATTGTCAACATTAGAAATTGCTGGTTCCCCGCCAGTTGTGATATGTTCTCCGGTTGACCCCGGTGGAATTACGCCAATGAGCGTCCCGATATCAGGTTCATACTGCGCAGCACCTGCTGATAGCTCGACCATTTCGGTTTCCGATAGTAATGATGAACTTGCGTTCGGAGGCAAAACAAGCGACGACGTCCCAGCGCCAGCACCGCCAGTTCCACTAAACGCTTGTTGAACATTTGCGAGAACATGTGCTTGCTGCATCTTTTCCCACTCTTGTTCGTTTAACGTTTGAACCTGAAATAAAAAAATTCAGGATGTTACATTGAAAATCCGCGCTATTGCTACTGTTACTACGAATTTATTACCTAACATAGTTACTACAGTACTCGCCAAAAATTAGTGTTGTTCATTTAAGGCCGGCCCGACGTCCGTTCGATATTCTGTAAATAATTATTATTCTCAAATTGTGTTCCAAAGGTGTTCAAAATTTAATCGAGATATGTTCAAAATACTAATTTAAAATTTTCAACTTGTACGGTTCAAGTGAAACATATGGTGAAAAATGTTAAGAAATCGACTTGAAATTTATGCGTCAACCTAACCGAGTTAGAATTTACTCTATAGTTTCGATAAAACGCTGAACCGAAACTGGATAAAATTTATCTGCCCGCGAAGTCTCGAAAAACTACAAATGTGCTCTACGTAAATATAAAAAACAGTTCCAGAAGATTTTTTCAAAAAAAAGTAAAGCGAACACAGAATGAACTTAATTCAGTAATGGCTAGTACTATAATGTAAAGATGAGCTGCATATTTTTTAGAATAAAGACCGTAATACTATATTCCTACAAGAGCGTACACACGACGCTTCGTTAGATTGACCGATCAGTTTACCAAAAATTAAAATTAACTAACTAAGAAGTACAACACCTAAAATAATAAACTTAACTAAGCTAACTCTAGAAAGCTTACAAGTGTATTATAATTTCGTAGCTTCACCAAAACAGAACAAAACCCTCGCGTTAAAGATGCTATGTATTGAAATGGACATTTTAAATTTTCTAAAAATTTAGAAAATATTAGCTATGTAGTTTCGTAGTTTAGAAAAATGTATAATATTGTAATCATCATGGATAATTTTGTACAATTACAATATAATTTCGATTATTATTTCGATTTCGAAATTCAATAAAACCTCCAAAATCTCGACCCGCCTATAATACAGCATAAGAGTTAGTTCAATCTTTAGCTGAAACGATAATATGGACAATACGGATGAAGCCAACGGTGACAAAATCAGCTAAGATTTTTTTACCTAAAATTTCTGTTAAAGTCAATAATCTGAGTCTTACCTTCGTTGGATCCGCTTGAAGAGCATTGACCCGACCTTTGTTAAATCGGTGCATGACTGGAAATACCGGAGACTTCGGAGCTTCATTTGAATGAAGCCTAAAATACAAATAATAACGTTAAGCCACTCTTTACTGCCAAAACTACTTTGTATCACAATGACTTAAGAGAAGCTTAGTCACAAGTATTTTATATGTAAAATACTAATAAAAATTTTGACTGTACTCAAAAATGAATTTCATTACTAAAAGCAGTACGGAAAATAACGAAATGAAATTATGAAGTTAAGACATTACGTGAAATTTGAGCAAATTCGCTCACAATTAGTTAAATCTGAAGAAGGTGACCAAAATAGGCAATAATGCGTCAATATTCTATAGCTCAGGCTAAATTGTGGCATTTAATGGATGGTAAACAGAAATACACCCATTCCGCCACAAAACCTGTGTTGATTTACTATGAAAAGGCTATGATCTTGTTCAACATTCAAAATTTTTCTTACGTTACACAAAATTATTTGACAGATTCCCTACACTGCCATATAAAAGTGCTGTTCGTTCGATAAATTACAAAAATTGTTCGAAATATGATTGAATTTTGATTCAGACGTGTTCGAACTTTTGGCGTGATTGGTTAAATCTGCTCGATTTCTGTTCAATGTTTGTTCGTTCATTCGAAAGTGGAACTCATTTCACGCGAGTACTATATTGTTTAAATTAAATTTACCTATGATGATATTGTGCAGTTCGCAGCGCGTACAGCTGATTGCGCAACGAATCAACTTCGCCGGTTAAATCGTGAGTATCTTTGAGTAAACGCTCACGAGCTCGTTCTGCCTGGTCGTTTTGCTTTTTGACAAATTCCAGTTCTTGAACCAGGCGATTCCGTTCTTCCAAAGCTTCCATTCGCTCTTTGAGGTGAAGCTGAAGGCGCTCGTTCGATTCCGAAAGCAGTTTGTCTACGGTTGTAGACAAACGTTGATTATGATCTTCATTCATTTTTTCACGTTGTAAAGCCTGCAATATTAAAAAAACGTGAAAAATTTATTTTAGCTAACAACGTTCCAAACTTATCTTAAACCGTCATTGTGATAAAAAACCAACCACGGTGTTTTAAATAAAACCCAATTGAGCACAAAATTGTGTACGGGTTGACATTAAACACTGCAAATGATTTAAAATAATGGTGGTATCACATTACAAATTTGATCAATTAAACCACAACCGAACATAAAAACAAGCGATGATAAACTACTGCGTGTAGCCTTAATGCCTAGTTCCATTTGGATGTTTTCATTCAACATAAAATACAACAAACAGTTTGTTGCATACAACCAATATAACAACTCATGCATAATTAAAAAATATTCTTTGACTTGACCAAAAGCGGCAGTAAAATCTGTTTAGGTACAAAAATTTCGGCCACAATTATCTGTTAAGCTGGAATCCCGGATTTTCGGTTTACTAATGAGAAAAAACCAAGCAAGCCAAAATATTTTGGAGAGTCAAAATATTGTGAATGTTTCAAGTCGTTTAAAGGATTTGCGAGATAAAGAACTGAATAAATAGAAGGGCAGCTCCTCATCCGAGCTTTACCATAATAATTATTAATGTCCTACTCAGTCAATTAAATCTTAAAGGTAACTGTTTCCACGTAAACTTACGATCGAAAACTAAATCTATCCCACTATACCGCTGCGACGACATAATGGACTGTACATCTTAAAAATATATTATGAAGTAAAAAATATCTACAAAATATACAATATTTTTTCTCTAAAATTTTGAGACAGTTTTTAAGTGATAAAAGTGAAAAAGCGCTTTGACTAAGGCAGTGTTCCCACTTTTTCGATTCCATAGAGAATGTACAATTTTATCGGAATCGATTCGGATGATGTGGCGTGAAAAATACATATACAAGCACATGCATTAGGCAGACACAGATAGAATTTGATCATATCGGATTGGATACAACGTGAACATAAATTGTATCCAATCGAATGGAATGTAAACGCGGTCATGCAGTGGACACTCTATGATAGTACTACTTCGCAAGACTGCCAATGGCAATGTAAACGCCTTGTCAAAATGATTTGTTTAATAATAATTTTAGCCAGCCAATATAAACACTTACTCGCTGCAAGTCAGCGGCTTTTTCCTTCACCGCTTGCTCAAGCCGATTAATACGTTCCTCGGCGGAGAGATGCTTTTGTTCAGCAGCGTTCAGCGCTTCCATGCGTTGCTGTAGCTCGGCCTCAACAGTTGGCAACGATTCCGCTTTTTTCAGCGATTGCGCCAACTGTTGTTCCGCCAACTCCAGTCGTTCTTGAAGGTTTCGTACTTTTTCTTCGTTCTAAATAGAAGGTGAAAAATAACACAACTTTTTATATCATAATGCTGTGTATACGGGTAAAATTGTTACACCCGCAAATATATCTCAAAGATTAATATTACTACTATATTAGTGAAATCCAAAAAGTGTACGCATACTCATTTGTGACCAAAAAATTTATCTATTTGTCGACACCGGTATGCTTTTTGGTGCGAAAAACAAGAAATTACGTAACAACAAAATAAACTTTAATTTTTACAGAGCTGGCACCGTTCTCTCAAAATTCATCATCACCATAATAAGTTTTAACTCGGACACACCGCACCTAAAATGTTCCGACTTGGCGTCATGCGCGCTCAGAATTTCTAGTTAGGTGATTCAATAGTAATAATATAAACCGTAAACTGCCAAAGCGCATCGTTGAGACTGAAACATTGTCTTTTGATAACATTTACCAGATGTTTACAAAGCCAGCGTAAAACAACAATATTCATATAATTTAGCAAAATACCAAAATTTCTACCCAAATATTTTCTGTACTGCTAGCCCTTCCCAAAACTGCTAGGGCCTGTGTCAGTGGACAAACTCCCACGGGCGAAAAAGCTCTTCCGTGAGAGAGGTCTACGGAGATTCCAGAATTATATGGTTCCATGTTACAGTCGTAGCTTATTTCGATCGAATTCGATTGCACTTATTTTTGGCTAACAAAAACCCGTTGTAAATGGATGGTAGTTTAACGATCAAAACAAAACATTACTAATACATGATCTACTGCGATTTTAAAAATCTCAGTCAGTCGATAGCAATAAAAGCGAGCAAGAACATAATATTTATACGATTAAAACATGACACCATGTTATCAAAAAAGCGTCTAAAGCCAACAAGAGTTCGATGTAGAAGAGTACAATACTCGTCAGGCTTATGTCCATTATCTCATCCGATTATTATGGTCATTGTTTGCAATGGAGGTATTTCCAAGGTTGTCTGGTAATGTCAGCTACCACCCTCTCTGCAAACGTTTTTGGGGATTACTAACTGGTCTGACTATAAACTTCGGAAATGGGGACTTCAAGATGCCCCCTGTTCATTCATTCTATGGGGAATTCTAAAGAGAAAGAATAAAGTTTGCTCAAAATGCTAAATATTTTTATATTTTCATGTACTTTTGCTATCATACAAATATTTCCTAGCTATAAAACGATATTTTAGCATCAGAAGTATTGGTAAGCTATATTTAAAAACGTTTTCCATGCAAATAAATTTCGAGATATTAATAAACTCCGGATATAATAAATCATCAGGTTTTGGAAAATTTGGGGGAAGGACACAGGGAAAGTCTCATGAACATAAGAGACATAGGGAAAGTCTCATGAACATAAGAGATTGAAAAATTACGAGGTCCAGCACTATACACAAATAGTACTAACTATCAGATAGCAATAACCCATTAGTTGGGTTAGGAGCCACTAATGAGAGCTAATCGTGCACTAATCTGATTTTATTGGCGACATGTTAGTTGCTGCCCCCCCAAGAAATCTTGCAGTTAGCTCAACATCTCAGAAACTACAGTTAGGTCCTTCGGAGACAATACTGCCGAGTGTCACGATCTTCTAAAAATGCTTTATAAGGAGTTCCTGCTGATATAATTTAAACGGTGCCGTGTTTGGCAATCGTTTCAACGAACAAATATCACGATCTTGTGCAAAGATTTGGATATAAATCTATCAAACATTGTGCACAAATCTAAACTCCCTGTGATAATGTTGCTGGCGATGTATTTTACACACTGTAAGTTTTTACTAAAGTGACCTGCACGGAATACTCTCAGACCTGATATAAATATGCAGTAATGAAGAGAAATCAAAGCAAATCGTTAGTGAAAATTTGCAAACAGTTCTCGTAAAGCAATTGAATGGCTCTGATGTTTTCACGAACTGTGCAAATATAATTCGGTGAGATCCGTTTTTAACTTTGTATGTAGCTGTACGTTCGAAACCGTATAAACAAACCGTCATCCCTCCCTCCAAAAATTAGTAACTCTATCGAGATTGCAGAATGTAGTGAAGCATAGGTACACCTACGGCTTTTGCATGCACAGCCAATCAGCTCTCGATAGCACACGTCGATATGCTATATGTGTATATCACACAAGTTAGAACAAAACTAAGCCCGGCAATAAGTTTCCCACGCCCGAAAATCCCCCAAGTGCAAGCTATCAGCCTCCCAGCACATCAGAATAAAATTGGGAATTTTGGGTCGATGAACGATGAAGCGCCACACCCCCGTGCCCAAGGAACCATGAGTCGCAGAGTAAAGCCAACAGGCAATGAGTTTCCCATGCCCGAAAACCCCCAAGTGAAACTTTTCAGCCGCCTAGAATGTCAGAACAAATTTTCTAATTTTGAATCGAGGAACCTCGATGGTACCATATCTCAAACCCCATAAAAACGACCAGAGAAAAAAATTCGAAAGTTAAGATAAAAATAACTTAGCTTCCGTGAAGGGTGCTAAAATCAGGTAAAAACCCACATTTTGACCCCTGACTCTAGAGCCAGACCCCAAATCAGGGTCAGTACATGCTACGATGTCCTTTTGTCCCCGAAAAAATGACTAATAGCTTTTTGGCTCCGATTATCTTCATTTTTACTCCCTATGACGAAAAAACGTCAAGGACTCCGCGTTTGAGGTCGTTGTAGTAAATTTTTTAACCGTTCTGATGCTATAGCTTCCCAATGACCACTTTTGGTGGCCAGCCCATCAGACGTAAAATGGCCTCCGGCATGCTCCAGGTTGAATCTAGCCTCCATTTTGTGATTATATCTATCTCGTACAGCCTATCAGCGCGGTCAAAATGAGGCTTGGCCGAGCTCCGTATGTCAAAAATAAAGCTTATTATGCCTATTCTTGGGTCGAACGTATCACTTCTAAAATACGGGGGTGCCGATTTATAGCGGTTACTAAATGGAAACAAAGCGGCCATAAACGGTAGCTTTTTGTATCGATACTTTAGCCTGGGAGAAGTGTTATGAAAAAAAATGAATTTACAATATTCCCTTTGCCAAGCATGTTAGAACGCCGGAAGTAACTGGTGGCCGTGGGGGGTAATTTGGTCGGGGGAGGGTAAATTTTTTATTTACGTTCCAAAACCACTCAAAAATTCTAGAAGCAACACTCAACTGTCTTTTTCACATCATCCATTCTACATTATTTCATCGAAAAATAATGTGGTCGGGGTTGGAGGCAAATTTTTTATTTACGTTCACAACCACTCACAAATTCTAGAAACAACACTCAACTGTCTTTTTACACCATCCACTCTACATTATTTCATCCAAAAATAATATGGTACATGCATACCAATCGCCAGTGTATATATGCCTGGTAACGTGGTCAGGGGGGTAAAATGCAATATAAAAAATAATTTTGTGTCATATGTGGCCGAAATGCAGTGCCGCAATGTAATATGAACAAAACGCGCGAAATTTCATCGAAATACCGTCACATGGCCGATTTTTCGAAATTTTGGTTGTGGCCGGGGGGGGGGTAAAAGCCTGAGATCAACAAGTCGGCCTTGAGATAGAGCTCATATCGTTTCACCATTCTCTTCCTCATGGGAATGAACCATATCAGTCAAATTAATAGAGTTGTACTCACTCCACCATACCCCAAAGTAGCAATAGTCGAAGATAATCAAATGTGCTAAAATCAATCTTTTAACCCTGGCGCCTGGGTAAGTAACAAGAAGCCCATGGGTTAATATTATTTCAAAAGGTACTCAGGGGATAGGTATAATCTATGAATAACATTTTATGTACCGTGCATAAGTAACGAGTAATGACCAAAAAAGTATCTGGTGGGGGGGTAAAAATGGGGTTCGTTCCATGTCGGCCGCTCCCACTCTCCAGGAATGGTGTAGATTTGAAATTTGTGTAATTAAAAACGTAGTGTAGACCTGACTAATTCTGCCCAAAAAAGAGTTAAGGCCATAAAGTTTTAACATCGAGCCACACCATTACCCGGAAAAAACAGGTCATAAAATTAGTCATTACGGTTTTTGTCAATTTGGAACCTATGTGGATGTCCAGTCCCTTATGACGGGGGTGAGGCCAAAAATTTTTGTTATTTAAAATAGCTAGGTACTGAGGCTTTCAAACGTAAATATCATTTTTGCCAGTTCCCTGCCCGTTTCTGTGCTACAGACCAAAATATCCACTTTTACCCCCCCCCCGACCAAAAGGACATCGTGGCGTGAAATGACCCATCAAAAAAGTTCGGGGATGTGCACGGTAAAGCGACTATGCCGGTTCGAATAAGCCCAAGATCATGAAAATCGGTTAAGCCGTTCCCGAGTTATGGCCAATCCCACACACATATGGAATTTAAAAAATTTCACCCCTGCAACACACAATCCCCAGTACGGACACTACGTTCTGAATAATACACACCACCTGTCGCGACACTAAAAATATTATTGTTTGCATCACTCCGATCATCGAAGCAAACAATGCTACCACTGTGATTTTCTGTTTCAAAATTCGGTCAAAATACGTACGTTCCAATCACAATAAAATATGAAATTTCAAGATGGACGTGTCTTTATCGGGATAGAATTAATAGAGTAATAATTCAAGTTGATAATGTTTTGAAGTTAAATTAAATTAAACTAAGACAAAATAATTTATTTAACTAACCAATTTGATACTGGCATCCTTGTTAGCAATTTCTTGCTCGTACTTATCGCTGATATCGCGGAGACAGCTTGATTCTCGTTGAGCATTCACGTAACGCTGTTCCAGCATTTTGATGTGTGACTCTTGCTCCCATTTTTGCGCCATTGCCTAACGATATACACAGTAAATATATTATAAAAATGACCCCACGGAATAGGATGACCAACGGTTTAAATGGACGTCCGTCACTGGTCATTTGTATTATTAAAAAATTGGATGGCTATTCAAACTAAAAATCGTGTCTTAACCGTATAGTTAAACCCAACTCGACTAGCTTCAAATAATTTATTTAATCGTTATTTTGTCTTTGAATCAAATGAGGAAATAAAATTAATCGCTCCAAGTAGCAATATCCTGACAGTGCCCTTATCGGTGAAACAAAATTGAACCCACTATTGAAAAAGAGAGCACGCTACGCGTATTAACAAGAAATGACATAACTAAAATGAACCAACCCTTATTTTTTGAGCCCATCTAAAAGTGACGTGAGGTAAGTTTGTATGCACATTAACAACTAAAGTATCTCGCAAGCGAGGGTGAAACGGAGCGGGCGTAGTTTCATTTTTAAGTTATCATTTTGTTTAATCTCCTATAACATACCGTGTTTGATGTATATATATAGCATACTAAAACCTCTTGAACCCTGAATCCATTGAAAATCTTAAAACCTCATAGACCCTAGACCAATCGATAACAAGTGACAACACGTTGTATTCAGCATTCAGAAATACCAATACATAGACCATTCTTGATGCCCCGTACGCAATACATAATCAGACAAATGAAAACGCACATTTTGATAATCGGATTCGTCGACCGTAGAACCATTGAAACACCATGAAAAGGTATAATATAGTCAAGTTGGATTATAGATAGCAAAACCACTCATAAAAATAGGCACCCATTGTGAGGTAAGAACATGCAATAACACGGCGAAATCTAAAAAATCGATAATTCTGACAAAAGGTCGATGAAAACTATTCGGACCTACAGGGGCCGAGGGTGTAGTCAGCAAAGTTGTAGATCTCGATGAGCTAATTTTGCATGTAGTCTTCAGTTTACGATGCGAAGCTTGTGTCATATGGGCTGCTAAAGACTTGTACCCGTATGGCCAGATTTGGCAAAGAACCCTTAAAACAAGTTTTCCCATTTTAACCCTGAAGAAGGGGTTAGAGCTGTTCGCGTTCAACTAAGGAGCACATCCTCATCATTTTTGCTACCGACTAAAAAGAAGTCGAAATCCATCAACACGGATTTGAGTTATGCATGATAGAAACAGAAAAAGCAGAATCAATTTTCATGATTTTCCCACTAACGCCCTGAGTGGAAACTCCGCTCGCTTCGTTCGCTAAGTTTCAATTATGTTATCTTATTCCGTTGGTAGCCTGATCTCGAACAATACAGCTGTGTCCTTTATACACTGCATGACGTTCTTATTTATTTATTAAATGTTACCTGATTTGATTTTTCCACACAATATGGAGAACGGGATATTGTTAATTTAGTATTTGGTCTTACTGAACTTGGAGAGTTCAAATATATCGGTATCGTATAAAGCAGCTTAGATCTTAGTAAAATGATGTCTAATATCAGGCTTTCAGGGCAAATAAATCCAGATTATGTTGTGCTAATGATTATATTTTTGCTAAACAACAATAATGAAAACTACACTGCCCACTAGGAATGACTGCTGGTGCTCACTCCATGTTCGTTTAATGCACGAAACATGTTATAACGCGACATGTTCAATTTTCGCTCGCTGGCTCGAAAGGCAAAAGTTAATTTTGTCGCATGTTTCACGTGTTCACGGTCATAGAGGGTTATGGGACGTATATCCGACGTTTCACAAGTCCGTTGAAATATTTTGCGAAACGAAATACCACAAGGTTCCATGATTCCCCGATAAAAACCCGCTTCATAGTGTAGCGATAATATCTATAATGGTAGCACTATTAACCATTCGCTGCTAAGCTTGATTATGTAACGACTGTATTTCCATTAATACTATTTTGTTCACTTTGCTCAAGCACCGTTTCAGTCAAAAGATGCAACCTGCGCGAAGATGGATTACCTCTTGTAAATCGCGTTCAAGCTTTGTGCTCGTTTCCTGCGTTTTGCCAATTTCTTGCTGTGACGACGCTAATGACTGTTCCAAATTAGCAACCCTGGAAATATACTATTATTAATTTTACATTAGATATGTAATAGAGGGCAATGGTGTCCACTACGACGATCGTGTGATCAATCATAAGCTCCTACGACACTTGGGTGCTTAGTAACATCTAAAAAATTATTACATTTGACATTTTCGCTAGCTTAAACTTTATTTAGGGAGAAAAGAATATTCCATTGTTAAGAAGTTTCGCAAGAAACGCGAACTAAGAGTATCCTCCGATTGAAGTGAAATGCATTTAAATTTCAGAATTGTCAATATCCAGCGTTTAGCAAAAATGATTAAATGATCAGTATTAAATTGCCTGCGCATAGTATAACTAAGTTTTAACATAAAATTGAAGTTTAACTTAATATATCAATAAGATTTTATCCCCGAAGGAATATTTTTAAGATGGGAAAAGTAGAATTGCGGAACACGCCATAGCAAAAGATGATAATCATATAAATTTCAATACGTTCGAAATATGGTTACACCACAAGGGTTTTTTGTGTTTTTCTTAGTGCAAAAACACAGCGAAATTTCAGAAAACACAAAATTTAGCACACCTGAACTGTTTAATTAAAAGGCTACTAAAACCAAAATTTTTAAACGCTGAATGCTTATAAACTGACCATGTTTATAACTGTGGAACCTAAGTCTATAAATTCTGAAATATGAAAAAATTAGTGCTAAATATAACTGATTGGTCCATTGTATAAATAATGCATGCATTAATATAAAATTGCTAGTAGCCGGTTAATTATCATTACTTGACCTTCCCTGTAACGCTAAAACAGGGTATTTGCGGGTCTATTAAAAAACAGAGGTAAATGTCAAAACACACCTAAATTTCAAAAAACACACATTATAGGACAACATTAATTTTGACAAAAAACCCTGTTACACCACCTATGTTTTCTTTACGCTTATGTCGAGCAGATGACCAAACTATTCAACCATACTAGACCGTGCAAGAACAATGTTGTCCACATCTACTAAGATTTGGACAATACTTTTGCTAAATGGGTCGATCTTTGGGAGTCTTAGATTATTTTACCGATTGAGTCGATCTTTAGGAGCTTTTACTTGTAATGTGCTAAACGTTTGAAATTAGTTGAGTCCTTCTGTCAATTCGTAATAATCAACGACTTTAAGAATACTACCTTTATGAAGCTTGGTCAAAAATAATCCTTTGAGGCGCACCATTGAAGCGTAGCTTCTGTCTGTTTTATTAATGAGTTCTGCATGATAATTGGGCCTTGTAGCATTTCGAAGCCTCAGCTAGGTATACTAACAAAGCCAGAATAGTATTGAATTGGCAAGAATAAACAAGCCAAACTAGTCGAAAAAAAAGTACTTGGCCAATTTAACTGTAGGGAGTAGCATTAATTATTTTTGTGACAGGCTGAAGTTGTATAACGATGCCAATTTTGAATACGTAATTCGGGGAGACGTACACAGCTTGCATTGCGTTAATAGTTGGTGAGACACACATGCTTATTGCGTATTTAAGGACTTGCAATGATCAGCAACATATAGGATGGATTGATCCACAAAATTAGCCCAAAAACAGCCGCCATAGTTTGAGCGGTTACGGAGGTACTGCCATTTTCGTGTATTTTGGGTCTCTTGAGCCCATTCAAAAAATATTTTGGCCCAAAACTGTAGGCTATAATGAAAACGCGGTACATCTTCAGCTACACAGAGGGTGAATAGATCTACAAAATGAGCGGTTCAGGAGATATTGCCATTTTCGTGTATTTTGGGTGTCCGACCGCATTAAAACCCATTTGGACCCTAATCCTGAATACCTAAATAGACACCCTTGAAATTAACCACTCTGGTCAGTGAGAATTCTCTGCTATGCTCGTTTCACTAACTACTCAGAATTCAACAATCCGTTATAAATACAGCGGGTCTGAACACCATTTTGCAAGCAAAACCACACAACATTTCAGATTTTTCCAACCATTCAAATACTAGTAACTCTACCGAGATTGCAGAACGTAGTGAAGCATAGGTACACCTACGTCTAAGCCTTTTGCGTGCACATCAAATCAGCTCTCGGTAGGATTCGTCGATATGATGTATGTGGACATCACATAATACCAACACAAGTTACAACAAAACTAACACCGCAATGAGTATCCCATGCCCCAAAATCCCCAGGTACAACTTATCAACCGTCCAGGACGTCAGAACAAATTTTTGAATTTTGGGTCGGGGAACCATTGGGGCACCATGCCTCAAACCCCATAACTCTAGAATCAGAACCTTAATCGAAAAACAAAAACGCATCGGTATTTATCATTTTACTATAAAATACAACCATCCAGAGATAAAAATTCGAAGGTAAAGATAAAAATAACCTTGCTTCCGTGAAGGGTACTAAAAACTCTCATTTTGACTTCTGACCCCGAACCATGGGGCGTCATACACCCGCACCCATGAAACCATGGGCCACAGAGCAAAACCAATACCGGCAATGAGTTTTCCATGCGCGAAATCCCCCAAGTGAAACTTTTCAGCCGCCCACGCAGCACCATACCTCAAACCCATAACTCTTGAGCCGGAGCCTTAATCGAAAAACAAAAAAAAACAGGCATCGGTATTTATCATTTTATTATAAAATAAAACCATCAAGAGAAAAAAATTGAAGTTAATATAAAAATAACCTTGCTTCCGAGAAGGGTACTAAAATGGGGCAAAAAACCCACATTTTTACCCCTGACCCCGGAACCAGACCCAATATCAAAAACGCTCGGAGATGTACACGGTAAATCGACTATGCCGGTTCGAATGAGCCCAAGATCATGAAAATCGGTTAAGGCGTTCTCGACTTATGGCCGGTCACACACACAGACGGAATTTAAAAGATATCACCCCTGCAACACACAATCTCCACTACGTTCTGAAAGAACAATAACTACAACATCAACAAACCTTTGCGCCATTTCGTTTATCTGATTTCGCGAATGTTGAAGCTCGTTGTTTGATTTGTCTAGCGATTCTTGCAGTTCGACAACCCGTGCTGCAGCCGACTCGTGATCGATTGATCCGTTTGATACACGCTGAAATAACTACAAACTCCGTGTCAATAATAATATTATCTTTGTACGATAATCTTATGTATCAGGGAGTAACCGGAATTCCGGTTCCGGCGAAAATCGTGTTCCGGTTCCGGTTCCGGCAAAGGGCAAAAACCATACCGGAACCGGAATTCCGGTTTAAAAATTTTGTTTGAAATTTTCCACGTTTTTTCTTTATCCTGTAATCCAAACATATGTAATATATATTATACAATGATCAAGCTCCAATACAACCAATAAACTGTGCGAGCAGCATCACAGTGTGTCTTATTTATAGCATTCTGATTAGAAAGTTATCATCATTATGATGTAACTGACGGGCACTGTTTGTCCAACGCTAGCCTAAACAGTGCCTCTGACCACTGATCAGAAAATTACCTTCTATCTATTATTTTCTCTTAGAATCATATAAACCAATAATTTTAAGTTTCCTACAGAAGAACATACAACAAACGTATGTGTAGTAAAGGGAGGCGACTGCAGACAGAGCGAAAGTGTGTATTCTACGCTCCAAGCTTTGTAAGCATATTCGATTTGACGCAGTATATGCAATGGTATAATAGTGGAAGGCATTTTTGCTCTGGGTGTCCAAAAATCGACATATTTGATCGATAAATAAACATTATTAGCTTCATCAGTCTCTTTAAAGTTTCAGAAAGGCAATAATACCATCGCAAAACCTTAAGTTTAATGTAAAAGTTATTTTTAATGCATTTTAAATCCACTATACCTTCATTTCTTCCATCATCTGTTTTACTATATATAAATTTCGAAGACCAGGTTCCGGTTCCGGTTCCGGATCCGGTTTAAATTTACGGTTCCGGTTACTGGTTCCGGTTCCGGTTATTCCCTGTTATGTATGTAATAATTTTTCTAATAATTGTATTTTGCCCACTACAATAACGCAGATGTTTTTGTTTATTCGAAAAGGAGCATTTGGTTTTAGCTAGTTCAAATCTCCTCAATTTGGGCAATGTTGTACATAATAAAAACGTCACAGGGTATGCTCAAGAGCGGCGAGTAGAAATTGAGCGAAAATAGCTTGTAAACGCTGAACGGAGTTTCCCAAAATTTCCATACTGAACATCATATCCGAAAAGATAATAGTACACCCGATATAAATACAGCATGGGCAGTAAAACGATCATTTTAGCATGTATCAAAACCTTAAGCCATTTTTTGTTCTTTCAATGACTAAAGACAATAAAGCTTTCGAAAAGAAATCGCAATTTTCAAGAAATATTTTGATCTCATTGATGCTTTTTCATATTTTTCATAAGCTCATAGAGCATACCTTTTTGCTCAAGTTGTATTGCTTTTGTAGTATTCAGCAATCCCGAAAACGTGTAGCCTATTCCAGTATTCCATGCACAAAAATGCTTGAGTGCTGTGCACCTCAGAAGTGTCCCACGGCAGTAACAACATAATGAATTTAAAACACAAAAACTAATGTATTTGCGGATTCAATAATATTATGAGCCTATAGTGCATCCCAATAACCAAGAAACACACTTTTGTGAACGTTTTGAAAATCTTAATCTCGGATTATTCTAAACATTGGCATTAATAGTTTGAAAGCAAATTATGTGATAAAAAGTTTAATATCACAAACCTGCATAATTCGGCAAGAGGGTTTTTGGTCGCTTTATCAGCGGCCTCAAAGAATAGTATCTAAAGTGTGGGGCAGCCCTATCTGCTCGTAATAATAAAATGTTTTAATATCGTTTGTAACAATTTGGATAAAAAATCCTTACAGCAGTGCAAAATGCTAAGTGCACATTTTATTGTTGAATTCCACCACGCGCCAAATAAAAAAATAGCCAAAACTCAATCAGCCCAATGATGAGTTATGAAGCAGACGAGAAAAAGATTTCTTCACAGATACCCACCATTTCAGAAAATATTACGCTCGCTCCGTAATATCTAATAATTTGATTAATTATAATAAGTTAAATTTATTAATATTAATAATTTCATTTTCCATAAACAATATTAGTTCAACACTTGAGTACAAAAAACCAAAAATAACGTTATAACAACTGCAGTGACGGCCAGAAGTGAGTGCAAAATATTTACATTTCGATTGCATAAATTTCTTTCGATTTCGATTACAAGATATTTGTCCATTTATGCTAGACGAAACTGCGATCGATTTCAATTTTAGAGCAATTTATTTATAAAATTTAGAGTAAACTAAATTTCAGTCTGTTTCGATTTCGACCGGTCTCTGTTAATTGCATATGGCCACGACTGTAATATTAGAAAAGAATATCTGTCTCAAATAACAATTACACGCGTCTGGTGAATATGACTTGAGAAATGAGATAGCAGCAAGTATAGGGATACTAGGATACGTTATGTTACTACAATAGTACAGTGTGTGAAGTTCCTCTTGGAAATGGAATGTGTGCAGCGCTATTGGTACTCATCGCAATGTGACCGGCATTCCGAGAGAGGGAGCCGCGAGCGAACAACTAGCGAGCAGCGGTAAATTGCAACTGCACAACATGCCATCAATTAAAGAGGCATAATTTGTAATTTTAAAGAAAAACTCAGATGAGAAAATTGACGCCGGTCCATGCAAACAAAACTCAGTAAAGATTCTACGGATTAGTGAAGGTTCAAGACTCACGCTTGGCATCGAATTAAGATAGTTATCTACGTCGAAACTGGCCATACTTGCAATAAATTGGTTGACACCCACGACATTGGTTGACACCCACGAAATTGGTTTCGTGTTTACTCGAAATAGATTAAATGCTGCATACATCTAGACCTAAGATTGCTTCTTTGCATACAAAACCTGCTTCTGTCACTGAGGTCCACTTTTCCTGCGACAGTCATTAAGAGTTTTAATATGATGGTAGAGCAATTTACATTGAAAACTATATCAAAAACAAGCTTTCACTACAAAACCCGCTTCTGTCACTGAGGTCCACTTTTCCTGCGACAGTCATTAAAAGTGTTAATACCACGGTAGAGCACTGTACATTGAAAACTATCATATCAAAAACAAACTTTCACTACAAAACGACGCCATATTGCATAGCGCGGTGACAGGTTTTTGGAAACTATAAAACTGTACCAATCATAGAGAGTCTTTAGAACAAAATCTAAATAATTAAGAACAAATTATCAACTGAGTGAATAGATTACCTGCGTAGTGCTTGACTGCTGGAAGCAAGAAGCCTTTTCTTTTTTCTCCAAATTCATCAGCGCATCCTTTAGACCAGCGTTCTGAAATTGAAATAGTATAACTTTATAAAAAATGCATTGCAATAATATTATCGTTGCCATAGTGTATGGTTCGAATCCGAGCCACAAGTGATAACCGCATTTCGAACGAATATATTGGTAAACAAATGTCGACAAATATTTGTCGAAAACAGTAGGAACAGCTTTCGAAATATTGTTGAAAAGGTTTCGTAGTAAGGACCATGGATTATTAGAACATATTTATGTAATAGACATTAAAGAACTACTAAAATGTATATCTTTCAAGCGAACATCCAACACGTATCGAAATGACAAAGGTCAATTGGCATTGATGGTACGAGCACTTTGGCGTTATTATATAATCGGCAATAAGCACTATTTTCCGGCTATAACAGGGAGAACCACGGTTTAGTCCAGCGATTTATACCGCAAATGATGGCTGTTATAAGTAAGATAGTATAAAAACCGAAATGTTCTTTGACAATGGCCGATGAAAATTACCAACAAACATCATTTCGAAAAAAAAAACAGAGCACAAGGATCAATGTGTTGTATCTTCCACACTTGAATAATAACATATAGAGCTAAAATTAACGTTGGATCAAAAGCGAAACAATGAGAAAGTATAGCTCGAATTTGATCCGTCTTCATACAAAAATTTTACAATTAAGTTAGCAGTGTTAAGAATTGAACTTATTATAATTATAGCCTTTGCCTCTATCTTCAACTTACATTTGTGAACAATAGAACACTCAACAAAATAATAAGACGGTTTTATTGGTATATAAAAACCATAAGTTTCTTCAATGGTGTATGGAGAGAGCTCCTGAAAAAAGCGGTACCCCAAGATTGTACCCTAATGACAAAATTTTTAACAACCCAGGATAAAATACACCTGTTGGTATAAAAATTTGACAAAATTTTTTACAAAAATCCCTTTCTGAAAAGAAAAATTTAATTAATTTCAGCAAAAAATTAGCCGAAAATTTGGGTTTAAACTCAATAGAGACATTTTGCACCATTTCTACATTTATTAAAAAATTTTACCGTATTTAAAAAATCCATCCCAGTTCGCTTCCCAATTCAATCTATAAAGGGCCCTAGGTTCACGCCCCCTGATAAAATCTGGCGACTTAACCCTGTTCTTACCCCTCGTAAGATTTTCAGCGAATGGAGAAACCGAATTGTAATATAACTATTTAACTGGCTTTGCATTTGTACTGAAAGCACTCGTTTTAAGTCTAAAATTGGATACCTCTTGGGTATTAGCTTGAATTTCATCTTCCAACATTGCAACCCTCTCCAAAGCGACACGTAGTCTTTCACGCACCTAAAATATGACACATATAAATAACATGAACATGAAAACTAAACATCAGATTAACTTTATCTGATGATTAAAATAGTTCAGCGGCTAAATGCTTAGGAAAAATAGTAAGTGTCAAATAGTTAGTGCAGGGTGTCCGCGCTTTTCCGGTCATGAATTTCCAGGATTTTTTGAGCGAATTTCCAGGATTTTTAAATGCAACAATATTTGTGAAGAAATGAATTTTTAAGCTTTGTAATGACTCTTTTTTCATTTCGAGTACTTGTTTTTGGATTTCATTGGTCGCGGACACCCTGACTCATACGATTTTCCCATAAGAAAAAATTACATAAGAAAGTATTATACATATTTTGAACCAGCGTAGAAAGTTGAATAAGCTATGTAGCTATGAGCCAATTGGCGAACTCGGGGAAACGATTTGCATCCAACCAGGAGTCGAGAAATTTGCATTTCAATTTCGGCATAATTATATTACTTATCAGTAAGTCTGAAGCACAAATAAAATTCAGAATAAATAGTTATACTCTGGAACCCCAACAGAGTGAATCTGTAATAACTGAATCAAATGAAATCTGAAACCAATAACTACAAACAAAGAAACAATGTTGTGGTTCAAGAGCCTATATATAATATTCTGAAAATTATTAATTAATGATTCAGAGGCGATGATAAATAACATATAAAAGCATGGCTCCTGGCGCTGATGTGGGAAAATCTGAAAGAAAAAAACAAAAGTTTAACAATTTTTAAAAAAATACAAATTTTGTTGAAAAATGTTTATGAATTTCCAGGATTTTTCTGGCGATTTTCCAGGATTTGCCTCTTTTTACACTACGGCCCTTTCAATTTCCAGGATTTTCCAGGATGCGGAGCCAATTTCCAGGATTTTCCAGGTCTTGGACACCCGGTTAGTGTGAACCCCCAAGAGAAACTTTTCAGCCGCATAGGACGTCAGAACAAATTTTCGAAGTTAGGGTCAAGGTGTAATTGGGGCGCCATACCACCGAACCTCAAACCCCATAACACCAGAACCGGAGCCTTAATCGAAAAACAAAAAAGACGCATCCGTATTTATCATTTCACTATGAAATAAAATCAACCGGAGAAAAAATGCCAAAGTTAAGATAAAAATAACCTTGCTTCCGTGAAAAGTACTAAATTGGGGTAAAAACCCTCATTTTGACCTGCGACCCCGGAACCAGACTACAAAGCAACAAGCTGTCTCCACTACGTTACACTACGCTCTGATAACACCCGTTTCCAGCAATGGACTGCAGTTGTTATGTAATACCACAACACTAACACTTCAGTACGAATAATAGAGCGAACATAGTTTCACCTATAGTTATCATTGTGTGTAAATCACCTCTAACGGACTTTGCAGTTGATAGCACGCGGAAACACCTGTAACCCATGAAACCTTATAATGCTGGTTGTGGTCAAGTATGAGTTGTTGAAGAATACCGAATATTCTGTGTCACAAAACCTATATTAACTTATCCCAACACGCAGAGAACAACGCATAATCAAACAAGTGATGACAGAAGAAATTCTTTCGCTAAACCAGGTTCACCGAAGGTCGACCTTAAACACATGATAAGGTATAGAACAGTAACGCTGCACTATAAATAGGCTCACTCTGGTATTCAACGTATTAACCCTAAACAGAACGTTCTGAGTGCCGTGAAACCTATATAATAACCAAACAATGTAAATACAGACTATTATCCAGGAAATCGGGTTTGATAACCAATTGGCCCAGCGGAAATCCTATACGCAACATCTAATGAATAACGTTTTGCGAAACTGACCAATAAAAAGATGAATAATTGCCACGAATAAAGACAACCAAAAAATTTTGCACGTGAAAGCGCAATTTAAAGAAGCTCCGCTAACTTCTTTGATATGAAAGCAATGTTGTTAGCAAAACGGCTTAAAAAGATGTAATACACGCTAGATCCAACGACAATACTCCTGCAAATAGAACTCAAGTCATTTGAGTGATATACAGTGTCGAATATCAATGAAGTACCGAATGATCTAAGCGAAAAGACTCAGTTATGTGTTATATATTCGTGAAATGATCACCATGACGCACATATATACTAAAATTCAACATTTCAAAGACAACGGCTTAGCCCTGAGCCATTAAATCCTGATTCATTAAAACAAAACTTAACATACAACACTGTTTGCTCATGATGCACTTTCTTTCGGTTCTTCTAGTGCTTTTCATACAACTACATACTATTCGTTCATAAAGCTAGTTACTACAAAATGTCGGCACATTACTAATAACATTTATCAAAGGCTAGGTATTATCCCGGGTTAATTATGATACAACATTATTTGGTCTGATGATATTAGAACATTAATTCGCCTCATGATGTCCTTTCAAAATTATTAGCAAGATCATCTTTACCTTCTCGTCCAGCGCTTTGTGATGCTCAAAAAGCGATTTCAACGCTTTGAGAACTTCGACCTCGGATGACACCCCAGCAGCTTGTTGTTGCTGTTGCCGCTTGACAACCGTCATACGAAGAGACTTTTCGTGGCGACCAACTAAACACTCCAAATGTTCCAAGAGCAGCTGAAAATAATAAGAATACACAGTGACTCGTCATGACTTCTGTAACACCAGTAGAAATCATCAAGGTAGGGTGAAAAGCATACACAATTCAACGCCGGTATGATTTTAGAAATAAATATAGCCAGCGATTCATAGCCTTCGTAGAATAACGGTGTGTATCAGGATAACGGGCTTGCTGTTTCCACTTTTGATATTAATACATAACGTGACGGGGCAAATATCGTTTTCAGATATTCAAAACCAAAATTATATTTCAGAGCAGTAGTTTCAGTTAAACTTTAGTTTAGTTTGATTAAGCGCATTATCTACCTCTATATGCTAACAAATTGCGTTCAGCTTTGTGCTCAGCTTGCTAGGATTTCTGGTAAACAACTTATGTAATAATCATTACCTTCAATTTACGAACGGTGCCTGAACGATTCGATGACTTTAGATAATTTCAAACAATGGCGCAGCCTAGCCTTCGAAACAAGAGGAGTTGGGGCCAAATTCCACTGGCATCGGGAAGGGTTATAACAGTTATTTTATACATTTCTTGGTAACGCAATTATCTACAACCCTCCGTCAACAGACTATTTTGTTTCTTTGCGTATCATGTAGGTAATTATTTAAATGTGTATATAAAACGGGCGAATTTTTGGTTGGTATGAGTACCTTATCTTCTCATTAAGGTGACGGCTGAGGGTGGAAAAAAGAATATAATTATTTGTACAACTATTTTATTTTTAACACCGATTAACAAAAT
>JASANE010017043.1:0-17393 GCA_030248225.1 Trileptium ribeirensis
ATACGCAGTGATTAGGCTATCTGTTACATTAGGAAGATTAATTCGCGGTCCACACTTACAGTTAGTTTTGTGATGTTTTTGACATGAAACAGATACCATTGTACCACATAAACAAATGCTTTTATTCACCAAGAGTTTTGTTTTGGTAGTATTCGAAAAGAATAAAAACCCGTGTTCAGCTGTGGTAGTCTTTATTGATTTCCGTAGTGCCTACGTGCATCTTCTGGAAAGCCTATTCTGTTAGTAGATATTTGAAATAAAATCAGGGCATATTATCTAATTCAGGTTTCAAAAGATTTGTTTAGTAATTGAGCTAAGCGGCATTAAGCTGACCAATAAAACTGTCATTTGAAAATTTGAGTAAAATTAACTAAAAATTAATTAAAAATTCTTAACTAAAATAAGAAAACAACCATATTAAGCAACAAAAGATATGATTAAAAGAGAAAAATAGAAAATTTATGTGGACTGTCGACGCCACGCATTTAGCGTGAACATGGCCAGAACTGGGTAAAAGCAGCTAGCTTTAATTAAGCAGTCCAAATAACAGTTAATAGAGCGTAATAATAATTAGGATCTCGGAAGGTACCTGGGGGAAATTCTGATTAATATTTGCTGTTACCTTTTGTTTTAATCAAACGGTGAAAATTGTATTTTTTGTCTGAATTAAAAATAATTTGCTTATTTCGAGAACATTTTATATCCGTGACGTTTGAAATTGCTTTTAGTTTCAGGTCTATGGGCCCACAGGGAATCAAACTCCGGGCCTTCTTTAAACACAACAGCGATATGATGGCCATTACAGTATGGACCCACTTGTAACGATTGGCAGTTTGTGACGTTGTTCTAAACTCAACACTGCCTAGTTACACTGCTAGTTATTGTTATTATGTGTGATCACTACACGAGGCGTCTAATGCTGCTCATTATGCAATTAAAATGTGAAAATCAATTTTTTGATTCTTCATAAGCCATTTCACAATATAGCATATAATTGTATTTACCTTCTCTTACTCTGGTTGCAACCGCAGGATCATCAACATAATCAATTTTTTGATTCTTCATAAGCCATTTCACAATATAGCATATAATTGTATTTACCTTGTCTTACTCTGGTTGCAACCGCAGATTCATCAACATAATCAATTTTTTGATTCGTCCCAAGCCATTTCACAATATAGCACATAATTGTATTTAAATTGTCATACTCTGGTTGCAACCGCAGATTCATCAACATAATCAATTTTTGATTCGTCCCAAGCCATTTCACAATATAGCACATAATTGTATTTACCTTGTCTTACTCTGGTTGCAACCACAGATTCATCAACATAATCAATTTTTTGATTCGTCCCAAGCCATTTCACAATATAGCATATAATTGTATTTAGCTTGTCTTACTCTGGTTGCAACCGCAGATTCATCAACATAATCAATTTTTTGATTCGTCGCAAGCCATTTCACAATATAGCATATAATTGTATTTACCTTGTCTTACTCTGGTTGCAACCGCAGATTCATCAACATAATCAATTTTTTGATTCTTCCCAGGCCATTTCACAATATAGCATATAATTGTATTTACCTTGTCTTACTCTGGTTGCAACCACAGATTCATCAACATAATCAATTTTTTGATTCGTCCCAAGCCATTTAACAATATAGCTTATAATTGTATTTAGCTTGTCTTACTCTGGTTGCAACCGCAGATTCATCAACATAATCAATTTTTTGATTCTTCCCAAGCCATTTCACAATATAGCATATAATTGTATTTACCTTGTCTTACTCTGGTTGCCACCGCAGATTCATCAACATAATCAGTCGCTCCGTGTTTCGTTAGGCGATCATCATTTGTATAGGCAGTGCTCATTGTATTTAGTTGCTTAGCTGAGGCTTCATCCGAGAGTCTTGCTCTGTCGTTCGATTTCATCATGGCTTGGTTTCCTTTAGCAAAGTTAAAAATGTTTTCAACTTCAGGCGCTCTTGTAAGCACTGATTTTACAATCGAATAGCCCGGCTCGTCGGTTCCTTGTCTTCGGGCAATTTCCCACAAAACGTTTATGAGATGTATTTGAGCTCCGGTAAGATTCAACTCGTTCGATCCACCACTGTTCTCTGATTTACGAAAATGATAGCTGTAGCCGACCGGTGGTCTGAAGGGCCTAGGTTTTGCCTGGCCCTGATTACTTGTGACAACTGTCTTCTTGCATTGTGCTTTGTTTCGGGATTCTGTCGTGGATGTTCTGTTACGAGTAGCACTAGGCAACTCCGTCTCATTCAAATCCGGTGCTGTCGCAATAGCCGGCGAGGATTTTGCAGACCGTTTGATTGTTGATGCCGTGGCAATGTTTCGTTTCAGTTTCCGTCCATTTGTGTATTCTTTGGGTGTGGACGAAGTTTTGTGGTTGGCATGGGTATTGTCAGATGCTGAGTCGCTGCTTAACGTATTTCCCATGTTGAATTTATGTATTAAGCAAAATGATTGATAGGGAGTTAATTCATATAATTCCAATCTATAAAGGCAATTCATACTATTTCAAAAATAAGGAATTATGAACAACCACGAGAATTGTTATGCGTGAGTAAACTTAAGGTTATGTCGCCAACCATCCTATTCTGTCATTACAGATATCGAATCGCAAACCCTTGTTACAGAGAGCAGGCTTAATTTCATTCGGTTTTTCGCTAACGAAAAATTGGCAAAATCGAATTCAAGCGCCAGAAATTAGACCTTCTGTTCGAACAAAATTTCGGCGATTTCAGTTTGCAGAAATTCTGTTCCCTAGTGCATTATAGTTTAGATATGGATTATATAGTGTTCGCAAACAAATTTAATACAAAAGCGACGTCACAATCAGATCGACAAATTTTCGTTCTCAAAAAGTTGGGTAATTTTACTTCAACTTTCGCGAACACAAAATGGTCAGTTTTTAATCGTGAGCGCTGTGTTCGCGAACAGTTTTACGCCGAAATTCAATTGACCAAAAAGCGTTCCGTAAGAAATTTTATCCAAAAATACAAAACAGTGTGGTTGACGGGGTCACCTTAAGTTTACTCGCGCATTATTTAACACCTAACTGATGTCTAAAACGCGGTTGAAAGAGCGAAAACATTCCTCCTGAAGACTTCTCTCCCCAAAATTCCACACAAATTCAATGACCAAAGCATAGCAAGATTCTTCTCTAGGACAAAAATAAAGGTCGAGTTGAAGTATCTTCCATTTACGGGCCATTCGTAGATTATTGCATGGCGGTGACGCTCGAAAGCTTCTGTTATAAAACGCTTTGCTATTCGTAAATAAGTTACAAGCAATCGGTCGTTTGTAACAAGGTATATCGGCAACTGATCGTCTGAAAATTACGTATATAAACGTTCTACCGATCCATAATAAGGTTCACATAGTAAATTTGCAAAAGTAATATCGTTACACCAGTCGAATATTATTTGTACGGTTTCTACTTTTTCACTGACATGTTTATCTTATGCGCGACTAAACGTAAGGTGACCACAATAACCATCCCATTTTGCAATATCCAATGTAGAATCCACATCCATTGTTACGGAACAAATAGGAAACTCGATTCAGTTCAATATGAGCTAAGACTTGGCGATTTGTAATTATATAACGACAGTTCAATAACATTTTATAGGTTCGAATAAGGCTTCGCCTTTGTTTACGAACAAATTTAATGTAACTATGACAGCAGCACGAAACCACCCTATTACTTATGAATTAGTGTCCGTGAACAAAACAGAATTTTGATTCAGCAACATTTTGTTCGCGAACACATTTGATGTTCGCGAGCAGAAGTGATCTTTTTCGACCGACTCTAAAATGTTTGAGAACTCAACGAGCGTATTGTCAGAAAATTTTCGACAGGATTGTTACAAATGTCACATTTTGGATCTACATGTTGCTGTATGTGTTGTTTGTATAAAACATTTTTGTGCTTCATCTGCAGCATATTTACTAGTTGTAAAATGTGCCGAGTTATATTTGTGGTGTATTGATTGCTTTTGACTAAAGCTACCTTATGTTTACCAACAATATTTCGTGTCTATTTGACGATACCTCACTGTATGTGTCTGTATTGCATGTAAAAAGTTTAAATAATTTTTGTTTATGAATTTGTAAAATTTCTCAGCATATATGTAAAAATAATAAACTATATTAATCTGGCCATAACAGGCATGGATGTCCCGGACGGAGAATGGCCTGGACGTTATGGGAATTTGTTGGATAACTTCATAAGTCTACAATCTGTCTACATAAAGTCTACATGCCGCATTTGGTTAAATTTATACCACTCATTAAGAATTTTACAGTGGACACCCCAATTTTAGGATTATTCAACAATAATGAAGATTATGAATTAAAAATAACAAAGCTTACGGATAGTTTAAAATAAATTATTGTTAAAATAAATTATTGGCCTACAAGGTGGGAATTTATCGGACGGATTTTTGAGAGTAGCTCTTAATTACTAGGCTACATTAGCGCGAATGCATTTGTGTTTTCGCACAATTTCTTTTCCAGACATAAAACAGGCGCTTATTCAGGAAGTTTCGCATATAACCTGTTACTCCTGTTTCGAGTGTGGGTAATCATTTTAGTAACGCGTTGTCACTGCCTTCTCAAATAGCGTTCTATTGTGATAAAAAATTCAAGTTGTACTCTCTGAATATGTCGCATGTGAGACTAAAATCAGAATCGTTTTGGCACCCATGCCCCTTAAGTTTATCTGGAAAATCCTGGGTTTAACAAATACTAGTTACACGACATAAGAGAGTGACGAAGCTAGTTACTCTACTCTCTCGGAAGCGTATACCTGCCATGGATGGAAGCGATGCCTGCCAGTCGAATATATAAATATTTTAAAAACCACATAAATGAATAAATATCTTTCTGTCAAAGCCAGAGCGTCTTAAACAAAACTAAAAAAACAGGTTATGTTCGATTTTTCAGAAGTCGCAATTTCAATCTCCGATATTTTTTCAAAACGTTGAAAATAGCAAGCTGCAAGTCTCATTTAGTAATTATTCTTCGTGCTAAATAAGGCTTGCTCCTTTCGACCGCTGTGCACGAAACAAGGGACTGTTTGTATCATAGTCTACAACAACGACGAGTTGTTGTAGACGTTGTTACAAACGATCCATTACATTGACAACAATTTTCGAGCACCTGTATGAAATATTCTGTGAATGGCGCATTAGTAGAGAGAGAGAGTTAGAGAGAGAGTAAGAGAGAGAGAAAGAGAGAGCGAAAGTTGTGAAACTATAGCTAGTATCTCGCATGCGAGAGTGAAGCGGAGCTAGTTTTTTATTTGTGTTATTTTGTATAATAACCTGTAACCAGTTCTGTTTGATGTATATACGCCCTAAAACGTCTGAAACCCTAACCCACTGAACTAAAACCTTATCGACCCTAAAACCATTGAAAATAACTGAATACGCACGTAGTATTCAAGATATTTCCTAGATAACAATACCATCGTATTTAGCGAACCGAAAACCTATATACATCATTCGTGTGCCCTATATACAGCATTTGTTTCAAGACGCAATACCGGGACCGGTTGGTTGAAAATCTGACACAATTGCTGCAGAAATAGACAGATAAAGTGTCATAGCAACTATTGCTGCGTAATTAATTTTGAAATATTATTTGGGTGCGGCGGAAAGTGTATTTTGAGGCTGCACTCTTAATCAGCTGGACGCATTGCGAGGAAATTACAATAGGCTCTTATGACAGTCATTGAGCTTTCACTTTGATCAATTCCACCTACATCATTATCGTGCTTCTGTCAAAAACTTTAAGACAACACAATTAATGGTTGCTGTGACCTAGGGTTTTCAACCAAACGGTTAATATTGACATTTTGTGCTCAAAAAAGCTAGGTACATATTTTTTCACAGTCGACGTGCCGCCTTAATTGTTTTTGAGCTAACGACGATATTAGATGCTTTACCGAGCACCATGCAGGTGGTGCCTATCCTAAATAGTATTACGTTTACAGTTGAAGAGTGTAATTCAACTGGTGCTGAACAGTCTAACAAAAAACGAAAACAATGTTACCACCCGATTCGCTATGACAGGGCACTTTCTTAGTTTTATAGAACAACATATAAAATTAGTTTATATGACTGCGTTATATATAATGTATTAATTTTTTTGAACAGTGGATAATATGGCCGCAGAGAGAAAACGCGTCATTAAATGCTAATCGTACTTCTTACAATTTGTCGGCAGAAGCAGTGATTCCCTGAGACAGTCTTGTTGGCTCAATAATAATTTTTATCAATCTGATTATTTAGCCTTGAGTCTCACTCGTGGACAACGGGATAAATGGACAAACGAGTGTGGTACGTTGTTTTTCTCGAGGTTAGTGCGACACCGGCGACTCAAGAAATGAAACAACCGGCGCAGTCGGACCAGATACAGCACTACACAACGGAAACGAAGCTGCACTAGATGGACTTTTCCCAGCGACTCAAGAAATGAAACGACCGGCGCAGTCGGACCAGATACAGCACTACAGAACGGAAACGAAGCTGCAATAGATGGACTTTTCCCAGCAACTCAAGAAATGAAACAACCGGCGTAGTCGGACCAGATACAGCACTACACAACGGAAACGAAGCTGCAATAGATGGACTTTTCCCAGCAACTCAAGAAATGAAACAACCGGCGTAGTCGGACCAGATACAGCACTACACAACGGAAACGAAGCTGCACTAGATGGACTTTTCCCAGCGACTCAAGAAATGAAACAACCGGCGCAGTCGGACCAGATACAGCACTACACAACGGAAACGAAGCTGCACTAGATGGACTTTTCCCAGCGACTCAAGAAATGAAACAACCGGCGCAGTCGGACCAGATACAGCACTACAGAACGGAAACGAAGCTGCAATAGATGGACTTTTCCCAGCAACTCAAGAAATGAAACAACCGGCGTAGTCGGACCAGATACAGCACTACACAACGGAAACGAAGCTGCAATAGATGGACTTTTCCCAGCGACTCAAGAAATGAAACGACCGGCGCAGTCGGACCAGATACAGCACTACACAACGGAAACGAAGCTGCACTAGATGGACTTTTCCCAGCGACTCAAGAAATGAAACAACCGGCGCAGTCGGACCAGATACAGCACTACACAACGGACACGAAGCTGCAATAGATGGACTTTTCCCAACGACTCAAGAAATGAAACAACCGGCGCAGTCGGACCAGATACAGCACTACATAACGGAAACGAAGCTGCAATAGATGGACTTTTCCCAGCTACTCAAGAAATGAAACAACCGGCGTAGTCGGACCAGATACAGCACTACACAACGGAAACGAAGCTGCAATAGATGGACTTTTCCCAGCGACTCAAGAAATGAAACGACCGGCGCAGTCGGACCAGATACAGCACTACACAACGGAAACGAAGCTGCACTAGATGGACTTTTCCCAGCGACTCAAGAAATGAAACAACCGGCGCAGTCGGACCAGATACAGCACTACACAACGGAAACGAAGCTGCAATAGATGGACTTTTCCCAGCGACTCAAGAAATGAAACGACCGGCGCAGTCGGACCAGATACAGCACTACACAACGGAAACGAAGCTGCACTAGATGGACTTTTCCCAGCGACTCAAGAAATGAAACAACCGGCGCAGTCGGACCAGATACAGCACTACACAACGGACACGAAGCTGCACTAGATGGACTTTTCCCAGCGACTCAAGAAATGAAACAACCGGCGCAGTCGGACCAGATACAGCACTACACAACGGAAACGAAGCTGCAATAGATGGACTTTTCTCAGCGACTCAAGAAATGAAAAAACCGGCGTAGTCGGACCATATACAGCACTACACAACGGAAACGACGCTGCAATAGATGGACTTTTCCCAGCGACTCAAGAAATGAAACAACCGGCGCAGTCAGACCAGATACAGCACTACACAACGGAAACGAAGCTGCAATAGATGGACTTTTCCCAGCGACTCAAGAAATGAAACAACCGGCGCCGTCGGACCAGATACAGCACTACACAACGGAAACGAAGCTGCACTAGATGGACTTTTCCCAGCGACTCAAGAAATGAAACAACCGGCGCAGTCGGACCAGATACAGCACTACACAACGGAAACGAAGCTGCAATAGATGGACTTTTCCCAGCGACTCAAGAAATGAAACTACCGGCGCAGTCGGACCAGATACAGCACTACGCAACGGAAACGAAGCTGCGCTAGATGGACTTTTCCCAGCGACTCAAGAAATGAAACAACCGGCGCAGTCGGACCAGATACAGCACTACACAACGGAAACGAAGCTGCAATAGATGGACTTTTCCCAGCGACTCAAGAAATGAAACTACCGGCGCAGTCGGACCAGATACAGCACTACACAACGGAAACGAAGCTGCAATAGATGGACTTTTCCCAGCGACTCAAGAAATGAAACTACCGGCGCAGTCGGACCAGATACAGCACTACGCAACGGAAACGAAGCTGCGCTAGATGGACTTTTCCCAGCGATGCTGAAATACGGTGGCGACGTAATGATAGAGATTTGAAGCGGCTGTTTGCGATAATATGTCAGCAGAAAATAATTCCTCAATACACGCGAACAATGCTTATAATTCATTTGTTCTACAAAGAGGGCCGCACGGATTTCAAAAACTAACGTGCTATATCAGTTTTAAGCATAGGTTTCAAAGTATTAGCAGCAGTGGTTATGAACCGTCTCAAGTCAGCGAGCCACAGTTTGACGACGGAGCTTGAGGTATTCTTTAGACCCTGTAGGGGCTGTATAGACCACACAGCTGCTTTGCGACTGCTGCTACAGCACCAAGACGAGATCAGGTGCTCGACTACAGTGACATTCGTTGATTTTAAAGCAGCATTTGATATATTGGACAGAACGAGTGTTTACAACATTGTTGAAGCCAACGGTGTGCCCTGCCAACTGCGTAAATAAATATACCAGATTCAAGCGCAGTGAAGCAGTTTAGTCAGAATACAAAATGTCCTATCATCGCCATTTGAAATCAAAACAGACGTGCGACAAACTGTTACCAGAGTTGACAGGAACCTGAATACAACCATTCAGAAGGCACCGGCAGGCGTCAGCTTCACAGCAGTCATAATCGATCTCTAGTACGCCGATAACATCGCAGCGGAGTCGGAAACTGGAATTCAAGCAACAATTGATTACCTACACAAGCACTGTAGTCGTATTGGCCTAAAGAGAAGTACAACAAAAACAAAGCTACACTTTGGAGAACGTTCACAGCTTCGGCTACCTAATCTCCATTGCACCTGGATCTGTTGCTTGGCAAAGACGTTTCAAACAGGTTAAGCGTCCGCCGCATCTTTGCTAACCTAAAGAAACTGTGGCGAAATATTCATACCAGCACAGCGACCAAGTTCGGAGTTTTTCACTCATGAATGATCCAGCTTCTTCTATATCGTGCTGAGGCTTGAACCCAAAGAATTCAACATACCGCTAGCTAAAAGTGTCTGAATGCAATTTTGGTGGCATAGTGCTGGGCGGTAACACTCCAAATTGTGTCTTATATGGCTTGGCAAACTGAAACGCAAGCGTCGCGTCAACAATTACAACAGTGCCAAAGTGATGGCTGGGCCACATACTAAGGATGGATGGCACTTGGGTAACAAAAGGATACAATCGACTGATGCACCACGAAGCTGGACAAGAAAACGAGTACGAGCGTTTACAACTTGGAAGCGGGCAATACTGAAGCGGATAGAGCCGTTTTTCAGCGACATCACATGGAGTCGCTGGCGACGAGAGCCTATGCAGAGCATGGTAGAGCACGCAGTGGATTAGCATTAATGGAGTTCTCGAATCAAACAGGTTCTGGCTTCCCACATCAGTAGAGACAGGTGAATACAGATGGGTGAATTGTATAGCTATCTCACCTAGTCTTTAAATTATTAGCAAGCGCGAACTTACCGTCTGTTTAAATATTCAATACATAACAGTAATGTATTATACCACAATATTTCGTATAATTTTGAGAAATAGACTACAGTGGTTTTGTGTATATCGCTAAATATGGGATCTGATCTGTATACATATTGAATGTTTGGCATTCAAACTTTCTGGAATAGATAAAAAAATTTTCTCAGAAGAGTCTATAAAACAAGTGCCACAGAAAGCCACTGATCAGACAGCTCCCTATCAGAAAGAACCTGATCAGAAGCTGCAGTTTGAACACTCTCCGTGCTTTACTCTCGTAGTAAGAAATTTTTTGTTCCGACGTTAATTTGTTATACTAAATGGAGTATCAAAGCATATTAAAAAAGGACGAAGTTTAAAATTTGAAAGCACAGTTGTATGTTGTTTTCACTCGTTCAAACTCGTACTGCTGCATACGCCACATACTTACCTTTACTGAGTCACAACTAAAGCGTCAAGTCTTTTTGACAGTTGCAAAACGTACATTTAACTAAGGTTTCCCCTTATTTCAAGCAATGATTCGTTAAATTTTTATACAAACCAATGACGATTTCATACTACAACAGGGTGAACGCAGCAGTTGTGTCTTCTTAATAAAACATAAATTGTACCGATGTACGGAAGAGTTAAATCGAATTATATTATTTTCTATTATATGAACTGTTTTACGCAAAACAGAGACAGCTGCAACTAACTAATCTGATTTCAATTCATATTATCTTTTAGTCATTTACTTGATCGATATAAAGAATTATTTTCAACCCTCATCTTCAATACATTTGAATCAAAAACGGGTTTGAAGACTCAATTCTACACACTTCAATTGCCTCAATCTCAACCACCTCCATACCTAAACGCTAGTTCATTATGAAAACATCCATTATGTTGCAGATGTCAAGTCAGAAACATTTTTTATTTAGTCAAACTAAATAAAACAGGATCCCTCATGTCATTAATTACATAATCCGTAAAATTTAATTTAACTAAAAGCAAGCAATTTTTTATAAAACACTATATCAACAGTTCTGATTAGATTGTTTCAAGCAAATTATGTGTCTGAAAATCATTTTAGGGTTCAAATTTAATTAAATTGCGTGACAAGACGGCAACTAAATATCAGTAATAACCGTATAGATTACCGCGTTCATACGTAAATTATCTTCACTTGTTCATTTGCGTGTTATATATTTGTAATTTCTAAGAACCATCAGTTACACACACTCTTGAGATTTTTATCAAACTCAAACGCTAACTCTGGCTTTTAACAATACAAATTTGGCGTGGTGAATGAGCGACAAAATACACGTTCGACATGGGCGAACAACACTCTGAGCGATGTCGTGTAACAAGTAGATTACGAGAATAATTGAAGTAAACAGAATTGAAAGCCAACGATTTTGGTACATAGGTCCGATGTCCCAGGGGTGGGGGGTCGCCGGTGTTTTGGTGCGGCCTTCGGCGTTTTATAGCGGAAGGGGCAGCCTTCCGTCTTCCAGGGGGATTGGTCGGTTGGTGGAGATTGAAATTCTAAAATTTTCAGGAGCCCATAATTTTCACATGACAATTTTCCCCAATCTTTCCTAAAATTTTCCGTCCGCCTTCAACGCTGTGGAGGGTCCGAAGCATCAGATGAAATAATCCCTATGTCCCCTATGAGCATGTATGATGTTTATTATATAACCAGTAGTAGCTGCGAGCCCAGCAGTCGGCATGCAGGCATTGTCCTAGACTAGCGAAGGTGTTTCAAGTATATGCTGAAGAGTCAAACTTTAGACTTCCTACCATAGCACATGACATCCATTTAGCCAGGATTGGTGTCACAAACTCCCATGTCAACTAGTGGTGCGGATTAGTACACTTAAGGATTAGCAAACCAAAAGTTATATGCCACTTTGTTAATGACCTATCATTTTTTTAGAGAAAATAATGATTTATGATCCTAATGATTAAAAGCCCAGGGCGGGGGTTGGTCACAGATGATTAATTAGATTCATATAAAAATACATGCACATACATACATAATCATACTTGGCTATAATATATACTTACACATATAAATATATACATATTTAATATAGTATACATGTGAAGATTATACATGTTTATCCCTCCGCCCCGCAATTGATAAAAATGATGATACGTCACATTGTAATGTATTTTATCAAGGTCCATCTATTACCAAATTATCGGCTAATAAGCGTCGACTGTTGACACCATAACATCCAATCTGGTAACATTATTGAACTATTACTGAGAAATCGTATTTACCTGTACAATTGTGGGGACTCGTGGGAACAATTTAGTGAAACGTAATTACAACCAATGACAGCGTTCTACAATAAATAATGTGAACAGACAAACTGAAGAGGAAAATGATTGGAATGAACTGAATTTAGGGAACATGGGGCAATACTATGATCTCTATGTAAAGACTGATGTTTTATTATTATGATTTATTACAAAATTTTAGAAAATTTGCTATTGGTAATTATAAGCTAGATCGAGTATATGTATCGCTCCCAAGTTTTGGATGTCATGCATGCTTAAAGTTGACATGTGATCGACTTGTCTTAATGACCGATGACAAGTTGATCTTGGGGACATGATATGGTTATCTAGGTACGACGGCTACAAATTGTCGCTGTGATCATATATGTACTATCGAAATAAATTTCTTAGAGTTGTTCCCTTAATATCCAAAAATTTCAAAGTTGCCTACGATGGTGTACAGACAGTGTATCGTGATATCCATCCTTCTCATGTCGTGGAACTGAATTTGCAAATATCAAGTTCAAAAAGCTCTGTCAAAAGTACGGAGTTTGTTACACTGTTCAGAATGTTGAAAACAAGACTGATGTAGCGAAAAAAGTGTACTCGTTGCAATCCAAAATATACCGATACATCACGAAACATAATACTTATCGGTATGCTGATGTTCTCCAAGACATTGTGTGTATCTATAATCATACAAAGAACCGGCATAGCTTCCGCCGGCAGATTATAATGAAGAAAATGACTCTGAACATAAAATCTTATATCCAATTCGAGGACACAAAGATGTTTTGTATAAGTTTAAATGCAACTATGCTATTAAAGTTGCATGTGATCAATTTATCTTTGGCAAAGGGTATAAACCGCAATGGTCTCAAGACGTAATTTAATTACATAACGAATGCCATCAGGTGCCCCATGTTGTAAAATGCCCAATTATGCAGGTGAAGATGTCTTAGGAATGTTGTACCAACAAGAACTACAAAAGCACAAGAGTTGGATAGAAATATTATACGAAAGCGAAAAACCAAACGCGCTGAGCGTCAATATCTGTTAAAATGGTTAGGATACACCGAAAAGTTTAACAGCTGGGTTAACGAATAAGACATAAAAAAGGTTTGAGTATTATTTAAGAGCCAACCATGAAGTTAACACCATTTGAACGGCTCTTTACCTATATGGTATCAGTTCCTCGAAGAGTTGGAAAAGCACACCTTGTGGTTCAGCTATGACGTAAACATTTATTTGATAACCATTTCAAGAATATTGTTCGTGTTACGGTAGGGCGAAGCCACTATATCACAAGGGTGAAATAGATAATCTAACATTTGCAGAAAAGAATGAAAGACATATTTTTTACATTCTCGATAATTTAATGGAATACTCAAACGTCAAAATCTTATATATATCAACTCAAATTTATAGTAAATTTTTACCATTCTGGATAATACATGATTTTTAATCCTAGAAATTCCCCATATTAATTTTTATTTCCAAACCCTCGTTTCCCCAAACAGGATAATAAATATCGGAGAAAATTTTAGATTTTTGATCTAGAATGATCCAGAATGGAATAAGGTGAAGTATGGTGTTATGCTTAAAGCAATGGGGGTCAAATCTTTATAGACACAATCGCACATATGATTGCTGATGCCTAAAAAAATGCTCTGTGTGCGGAAGCAAGCAAATTTGACAGCGGAATTCGACAAGATATAGTGGATGCAAATGTGAACAACAACAGTCTTTGCACTAACGACAACTGGTATGCTCGTTTATGGATGTCACTTCGATATTGCCTTCAAAATAACCAACCTAGTGGTAAAGCTGCGGTCAACAACAAAATTAATTTGCTAGTGTTTTGCGACGATTGCATGACAATCATCAATGTTTCCGTGCCAACGTGCAACTGGGTCTGCTATGACATGGCCAAACGGCAAAACATAGTATAAGTCATTGGATGATGTTTGTTTGGATGCGAAGAATATAAAGAAAATTTTGAAAAATTTTGGATACCGTACAATTAGAAATTTATTCTGTAATTCGTGTATATAACTGTAATGCGGTTGTAGATATAAATGATTTGTATGAATAGTTGAGAGACGGTTACACTATAACAGATTTATTTCGAAGAGAAAATTGCCAGTTTTTGGAAGCTTGTAATCGTTATATTGTCCCTTGAAGATATGAATGATACATATGAATTAATTTTGAAATAAAAAAACATCAGCACAACATGCAAAGGCTATTGTGCTAGTGATGAACAGTTTAAATTGAGATTATTGTTGTACGAAAGTTAAGTGACCTTAAACTACAACTTTCTATATTAATAGATGCTGAGTGTGTCTTTGTAATGCTTACCAGCTATTTAAATCTGTACATAAATATGCAATGCCTTACATAACAAAGACTAATTTTATTGAACCCAAAATTTTAAACTCTGGCTTGTCGGACATATTATGTGTTTTAACAGGACAAAAGGGTGATACCTGTTTAAAATTAAGAACAAATTTACTGATACATCGGATTTGAGATTTTGGATAATACAGGAAACTCGAGCACCGCGCTTGGAGATAAGGTTTTGTTTTTATATTTAAAATTTATAAAAAACCATTAAAAGGATTTAAACACAGTAATTTAAAAGGCGATGTGTGTCAAAATCAACCCATTTTTTCAAGAACGGAGATCCAAGCCCAATCACAAGAGTTTGAAATCCAAATTCAAAACCATGAAAGACAAGTATCAAACATAAAAACATAAAAAGTGTAAAGTTGTGACAAGAAGGTTTAGAAAACATGAAAAGATAATGAAAATTTAAATTCTAAGAAAATATATTAATATGGAAAATATTAATCTTGACTGTAGTGGAAAACTTCAGCAGCAAAATGATATTGAGAGCTGTCCACTTGTAGAGTTTAGCAGTGTCGTCGGACAACAAATTCAGTATGCTAGAACACCACTGGAGTTTAAGATTCCAAAGTGTCATTACCTACTTGATATGAATCAGCATTTAAATTCAAGGTAAAACTGAAACCACTAGCTTGCAAACCACAACAACCAAAAAAGGGGAAAGCGCCAAATTCCCATGAATCTTGTCATATACTGTAATCAGTTTGGGTTTGCAATGTTTAATTAGGTTGATGTGTAGATCAACAGTGAAGCAACAAAGTCGAATCTTCTACATTGCTCTAGTGGGGAGCGAAACGGTCATCGTCAATAAGCTCTGTTGGTTCAAGAAAGTCTTTACTGTAAGAATAGTTTCGAAGACAACAACAGTGCTATTGCTAGGCAAGCCTACTTTTTAAACAACGATAACTGTACTCTGTGTGTAACGGGGGTTACATTTGTTATATACAACAGTGGGTACTCACCACCACAAATACAACTGTATTTACATTTTTCTTATAGTGCTATAACGCAGATTGTTCAAGTGAAAGCCATTACGAAATGTAGTATGGATACCAATGAACCAATTCTCAGAGCTAATCTTGTTAAGCTAAAAATAGGAGTCCTGGGCCACTATGACAAAACATATCGACCAAGGGGAAATCTCTACCGCGGCGTAAATTACGAGCTTCGAACGTTTGTTTTAGGAAAATACAATCAGAGGTTTCATTATACAGTGTTTGAAGTTTTCTCAGAGAGTTTTGCATGGGTGGTTACGTACAATGCAAGATCAGGATAAGTAAAATGGAAATATGCGTAAAATATTTACAGTTTGAAACTTCCGTAAATGGTAATGTTCTACATTCTCGTAAATAATCTAACGGTACCAGGACAAACACCAATTATTTTCAATAGAAAAATAGTCCGGAAGTTTGCGAAAACTTGGTTTATGGGTTGAATTATCGTTATAGTAACCTAAAGTTTTGTACCTTTGATATGTTTTGGGGCTTTTGTGTTTTTGCGGTTGACGTATCTTCGACGACTTGGACAGTTGCAGTAGCTACACCTTGAAAATGAAAAACGGAAACCTTTTGTTGATTACCGAGTTCGGAAGGCAATAAACGGGGTCTATGGTTCTATTTGTAATGGGGAATTTACGAAGACTTAGGACATGGCAAAATATGATAATAAAATTGAATGGTTGTAATTTTAGCGTTTTTTAAATTTGTATTTATGCAGATATGTTTTAAAAGAAACCAAACAAAATTAGGACATGAAAAAGATTCTATTTCGTATTCCAATACGGATGTAACATGGAAATTCATTTTCAAACGAAAGCTGAAAAAGAACAAATATGTCCGAGTTGAAACGGCAGGTTGCATTGTTGCGTGGGCAAAGATCTTGGAAATACATGCACCACAGGATGTACCCTAGGTGACATAGAAAGAATTGCTTCCGAAGCGTCGAAATAAGTAACATGGTTCAATGCAACACGTCTTAGAAATTTGATGTCGCACATCACGCACAGAACCATGTAATCATGTATTTTTTGATATTTAACTCATGTGGGTTCTACACTTCAATTTTGACGTTAAATACATTTTTGTCATAATAAAAGCTCTGACCTAAATTTTAGTATTTTGAAATTTTTGATTTTATGACCTTCTGGCACCTTTGAGCTCCTGGACCCCATTTTCACTTTGAAAATTTTATTTTATTTTAAAAGATTGGTAACATCGGATCTACATTTAGTGAAACCAAATTTAAAGCCCTCAAATGGGTAGAATTCGAGAACCCTACTTAAAACTCATAAAAAGCTTATGAGACGATAATTCGAAACCAAATTTAAAGCCCTCAAATGGATAGAATTCGAGCACCCTACCTGAAACTCATAAAAAGCTTGTCGGACGATAATTAGAAACCAAATTTAAAGCCCTCAAATGCATAGAATTCGAGCACCCTACCTGAAACTCATAAAAAGCTTATCAGACGATAATTAGAAACCAAATTTAAAGCCCTCAAATGCATAGAATTCGAGCACCCTACCTGAAACTCATAAAAAGCTTGTCGGACGATAATTAGAAACCAAATTTATAGCCCTCAAACGAGTAGAATTCGAGCACCCTACCTCAAAATCATAAAAAGCTTATCGGCGATAATTAGAGACCAAATTTAAAGCCCTCAAATGCATAGAATTGACACCCTACCTGAAACTCATAAAAAGCTTATCAGACAATAATTAGAAACCAAAT
>JASANE010017045.1:0-24633 GCA_030248225.1 Trileptium ribeirensis
ATTATTATCCCCTAGGTCTATTGAGTCCGCTACTAGTAAAAGCGAAAATCTTCATCGAGAAACTTTGGAAAACCAATCTGAACTGGGATGATGCTATGCTTCTCGCATTGAAAAAGGAAGGGAAAGTCATACAGTGTGATCTGGAGACAGTCCATGAAACAATTCAACGCAAACGTCTCATCAATCGCAACGAGTCAGCTCAGTTGTGCATCTTCACCGACGCAAGCGAATCCGCCTATGCAGCAGCCGTATACCTCCGCCAACATATCAATGACCAAGTTACAAGCAACCTCGTCTTCTCGAAGAGCCGAGTTGCCCCGATCAAGCCAAAGGTGACAATTCCGCAACTAGAACTCACTACAGTTCTAATTGGCAGTCGAGCAGCAAAGTTCGTGAAAGAACAATCTGATGTCAACATCAATGAAATTATTCTGTGGACAGACTCACAAATTGTTCTTCGCTGGCTCCATTCAACAAAAGAACAAACACCTTATATCGAAAGTCGGAAAAGCGAAATTCTAACAGCGGTGACAAAGTTCGGCTACGTGGAATCAAAGAACAATCTTGCTGACCTCGGAACGAGAGGTTGTTCTACTGCTCAGCTGATCAACACCACCTGGTTCAACGGTCCTAAATGGTTGACTGATTATGGCCGAGATGGAATATCAATGTGCCGGTCAGCACCCCAAATCAACACGAACAGACGGACCGCGCGACATCATCTTGTAATGATATTTTCTACATTGGTGCTCTTGCAAACGACAATGCCTGCTCTCCAACCACTGCTGCCAACTGCAGATCACCTATTCCCCCGGAAATCAACTGCATTCCTAATTCAATTAACGTGGCAACAATAGATAGTATTAACAGCCAACCATCGTCGGCAGTGGTTACTAATGCATTTAATGGTTCAATCTTCAACGTTGAACAACGATCGTCTCCACGCTCCTTGCTTCTAGTTGCAGCATACGTGCTGCGCTTCATCAATCGACTTAAGAACCGACCAGTTCCCCAAACGACGGCTCTCACAACAGATGAACTTAATGCTGCCTGGATTGTGTTGATCAAACAACATCAGTTGACTGCAATGGCTGTCGAAAAAGCAATTGCTGGAGAGTGGTAAGCACAACTAATTTACAAAACAACTGGATTTAAAAAATGATAAGCGGTGTTATTCGCTGTGGCGGCAGACTTGATAATGCGTTTCCCGAAGAAACCGCATTCCCAATACTTCTGGCGAAGAATTCATCGTTCAAGAAATTGGCCATCATGGAATCCCATCACAAGGTTTTTTTACTATGGCGTTAAATCTACTCTCGCTCACACCCGCAATCTGTGTTGGATCCCACATAGCTACAGCCAATTTCGGCAAGTGCTTAAAGGATGTACAATCTCCAGACTGCTTGTGTTTCAAACCACCACAAATGGCGCCATTGCTTGAAGAGCGAGTTCAACGCTCTTCCGCTTTTAAGCACACCGGCTTGGATTATATAGGTCCGATGATGCTACGAGAAAGACCAGGAGTAGACCAAATTTAACGATGGGTTGCTATCTTCACATGCTTCACCACTCGAGCTATTCACCTAGAACTCGTCAACGACTGCTGTACCACAGAAGCTGCAACACAAGCAGTTTGGCGATTCATTGACAGACGCGAAACTCCACAAATAATACTAACGAACAACGCGACGCAATTCAAGAAAACCAATTCCGTGTTTAACGCAATTTGGGGCAGCAAACCAAACTCTGATGTCGAGAAAGAACTAACCAAATTTTTCGCCGATCAAGGAATCAAATTGCGATTCATCCCAGAAGGTTCACCGTGGGTCAGCGGCTTCTACGAACGAATGGTCGGTGTTGTCAAACGGGCGCTACGTAAGTTGTTCTGGAAAACGACCTTGACGATGGAATTGTTTTCCATCATATTGACTCAACTGGAAGGCGTCGTTAAAGTACGCCCATACTTCAAATAAATGCTGACCAAAATGAATACGTGCCTCTTACACCAGCACATTTCATTTCTCCTTGCAGTCAGCTCGTCGCTCCACCCTCTGACGATGATCATGACGACCCTGAATATCTTCTGCCCCACAACCAACGACGTGCACTCCTTAAATAATGGACTCAAATCGAGAAGAAACTCGATCAATTTTGGGTCTTGTGGCAAAATCAATAACTTCATGAGCTTCGCGAAGCGCATCTCACTTATTTCAAAGTCAAACACGGCGATGTCACTCGCTCTCCAAGGTGTGGCGAAGTTTGCCTTCTCAAAGATCCTTCTCCACGAGCCTCATGGAAGCTAGTGCGAATAATGGAACTCATTGAAGGCACCGACGGCAACGTCCGCTTCGCAAGAGTCAAGTTTGCTACAGGCCACATCACTCGGCGTGCTATCAAAAATTTTGTTCCGCTAGAAATGAACTTTGCAGATTATCTATCAGCAGAATTGAATAAAAATTAAACTAAAAATGACAATGACATTGAGAATTGGTGTGACTGAAGGATGTCTATGAAAGGAACAGAATTTGACTTTGCCCCCGGCAGATTGTCATATACCGACAAATTGCACCATGCAATTTCACAATACAACAATGTACCAAGCCCATGGCACGCGCTATGAACGATTCTAATTGTTCTATCGATTCTTAATGAACATATATATGCAATATACTCATACGTATGAAAGTAGTGTGCGCGCTTGATCCTGCTGAATGAAGTCATGTTTTTAAATTGTATTTGTGATTCGATGTTTCTAGAATTGTCTATTGTTTTTTTCTACTACTCTTCTGTCATGTTCTAGAATATTCTTGACATTGTTGAAATAGTATATGGTCCAGGGGTGGTCGTTATTATCGTCACTGATGTTCATGCTTTAACGTTTGCTTTATCAGCCATTGTGTCGAGTTAACGTGTTTTCTTTAATAAAGTTGTTTTCTTTAACCAAGTCGTTCGTGTTTTGTTTCAAGTTTTCTTAACCGAATTCGAGAGGACTTAACTTCGACGTAACCTCGCCTTGTTAATAACACTCAATCTTGCCACTGCGCATCCTGTGTTGTCATATCCCGGCAATACCCAAGGGGCTAATCTTGGGCTTTCCCTAGAAAATCGTAAAGAGTTATAAACTCGGTGATCACCTTGTTGCGGAGCCAACAGCCCAAATCTGTCGGAATTATAGCCGTAATAAGTTAGACGCAGCGTTGTATGTCAGAAACAGGACGGGCTAAGATTTACTCAGGTCTTATATAGATGCAGCAACAAAGAGAGGTTGACAGTGTGATAATTCGATGTAATCAAATGATGACAACAACCCTATCTAGCGTAAGCAGCGGTTGTTTAGGCGAATGAGAGATGAGAATTCCTAATATAGCTTAATAACCGATGGACCGCTTTCGCTCTAATAGACCTTGTTGGAAAGCCCGTTTAAGTCTGCACCAAAAATCACTCGGGGCATAATTCGAATCCAGGAGCAGTAACCGGGTAACAGCTCGTTGACACCGCGTCCGGTTTATTCGTTTACCAAAATCCAAATTTGTTGTTTTCGCGTTTATTGTTATTTTCCTTTAAGCTCAACCACGGGAATAAGTTCAGGTTAAGCTAGGTAAACTATATTTCGATGTTTGACTATTCCCCTGCGAATTTTGGTGTCCGTGCCGTTCGTCGTTCGACGAACAGCCACTGCCGTTTGATGCATGGCGAGCGGCCTAGAGGCCTCCTATTCTCGAACGGTCGTAATTTTGATCCTACGTATTTAAGGAAATCTCGATAAATTAAGACCTGGTCTAAGTCTCTACGAATCCTATGATTTTCTTATAATCGGCTCTATCCACATAGTTTCTAGTCTCCTGGATTCACTACATGCACCAATATAAAACGTGGCATATACGACGGACAAACAGAGCATCACGAAAAGCGGTTAAAATTGCATACATGAAAGCATATGGTACACGAATAGGCAAAAAGGACAAGGTTATAAGCGAGCAATACAGATTCATGGCGCCACCGGGGTCAGGTTTGCACAACGGAACATCGGGCCGGGTCGTGTCGTAACGTTAATTGTCAGCCGTTCGGGCTTTATAGGGTACGTTACGGATATTGATGAGAGCACGGACAAACGGCACAGACTGGAACGGTCCTGTTACATTTACGCCGCTTACTACGGCAACAACGAAAGAAAAATGCTGGTACCATGGGGAGTGGCCGATGAGTGACAACAATACCTAAACCTTGTGCTGGTTGGCTCGATGTTTTTCGAACAGCTTCATAAAACACCGGCTAGAGCTTGAAAAAATGTCTAATATAAAAGTATTTCGAACATTTTTTAAAACTTCAGGAAGGCGGAGGCGGCCAGGAGCGGGGCCAAGCTTTCGCTCCGGCTGGTCGCCTGCTTACAAAAATAATTTTAATATTCTTCCCGTAGTTTGCTTTCTGGAGGCCATTTGTGTCGCCGAGATGGATGTTTTTATGTAACAGCTGGGTTATCTGAATCGATTGCCCAACTTCGGGTCTGGTGGTCCCAGGAATCAACCCAACTTTTATAGTAAAGGACCTGAATTTGGGAAATTTTGGGAGTGTTAGTGCCGCCTTGGAAGTATAGAAATGGTGCAGCTATACGGTTAAAGTATGACTTTTAGTCTGGTATTAGTAGCTTTGGTGCCTCCTATGGTACTCTTCAAGACAATTGGAAAATAGTCTTTATCCCTTAATAATTGTCTAAACCCGAAAATTAATGTGAAAACTTGTATCATGATTTTAGCTGGTCTTGTACTTGCAACGCTTGGTTTCTTCCGGGCCGAAGGATGGTATGTACGTGGCTTTACGATAGCTCCTAACCGTCCTTGATAAATTTTCTCTCTTTATATATTACGATCCGTCTGGTTCATGCATATGACAGACATAATTGATAATAATCCTTCATTATTTTATATGAAATACATTATATTTGCGCTTATTTTGACAAGTCAATAACGAGAATTTTATGCGTGCTGGATTCGGCCCTGCCACTATGATAAATCGACAGAAGATCGAAACGTTGAATGTTCTGGCCAGTTCCACCCACCCGCTCCGTCTGAGCACGCAAACAACTGATGATACAAAGTATACAGATTCATAAAATTTTATACTCCAAAAACGGTTTACACACCCGATTGACTCAACCTGGTACCATACCTGAGCCAAGTATGGTACCATTCTCTCATTCCAAACGTTTTAACTTTTCCTGTGTTTTCTGAGAATCATATTGACGTTTTGACCCGACATATGAGTGTAGCGTGGTGACAATAATAACATGGTTACATAGTCAGTTATTTCACTAAGTACGGAAACACAACGATGGTGTACGCAAAACACGCTCTATCGGTCCACGGATATCCTAGAAGTATGCTTTTGAGAAGTTCCTCTAAAAACTAGGGCTGTTTTATTATAAATTGTATTTATAAATTTGCCGATTTTCATGCAGATATTCACTGAGTGATACCATTCCGAAACCAAACGGTGTTGTCGCATTCATGTATTGCACAAAATTTAAGTTTCAGTTGAAGCAACCCTATATATTTTAGCTTTGCGCAAAAGGGCTTCAACTTTTTTTGAGTATAGCAGCGCTTTTTATAGTTTTATTTTGTTCTAATATTAATAAGAAATCTATTATTAACCTGTTGTGTTTAACAGAATTACTAAAGAAACCTATGCTTGATTTATAACACAAAGAAGCACTTACACAGCACCCGTAGCAATAAGGATGGCATCACATATTTAACATAGGTATGAAAATCGTTCAAGAGACATAAATGTATTTTAAATGTGTTATAGATTGAAAAGTTGTAAAAGAACTCTGGTTTTAATTCAAACGAAAACGGTAAAAGTCATGTATTTTCTTCGCTATAGCCGATTCATGGCACCATTTTGCTACGGAGCCTGAATTAAAATTACACCGATTTAATGTTTCCTTAAACGCTTTCCGTACTAGGCTTCCATGACATTCACACAATCCATTAAAGCTGTTTGGTGCCCTATGGCAAGGGGAGCATTTATATGATATATCTCATTACGAGAGTTATTGTATGTTCCGATGTAGGTCCAACTTCAGACAATCGTTTGTACATGGCGAGCTACTACGGTCCGAAGTAAACAGTGATATAATTGCGTTTGTGATGACACTGTAAAAATTTATGCAAAAGTGTTAAACGTCGTTTGGGTGAATCCCTAAATAAAGTTGATATGTGGAACCCCTGGTCGCTTTTCTTAAACTCGTAACTGTTCTATAGAAAGTTGCAATGCGATTTCAGTTTGAGTTTTGGAGTTCTGTCCCTCTTACGGAATTGTCCAAGAAATGTATGCGTATAAAAGTTAAAATTCAGTCGGAAGTGTGGATTTCTTAAAATAAAAATCTAAATACGAATTTTAACGTAAAGCTACGCACCGAAGATAAATATCATGCCCATGATAGAATAGTGGATAGTATGATTTAGCCAAGTGTTAGATTCAATACTACATGATAGCATAAACTTTTGCTCTTATAGTGGCTGAACCATATCCCAGCCATGTCGTTTTTTGCCCAGAAAAATTCATGTATATTTTTTATGTTTTTTTTATATTTGAAGAGTGTTTTAATAATTATGAGGTATATCTACAGAACGCTTGAGTAGTATAAAAATATTTAAGTAATTTGGCAGTAATGGCTTTGGTAAAACACATGTCAGGCGCCACGTACCGTATAATATATAATACACTGTTAGAGTTCTAGATAGTCGACAGCGTGCTTGTTCATAGATTTCTGTCGATAAATTTTTTGCTTACATTAGTCAAATTATGTTATGGCTAGCGCTGGTGTATTTTTCTTGTGATGAATAAAAAAACGGACAATTTTTGTAGAACGTTGCTTGTGAGAGCCTTCAAGTTTTTATTTTCATGTTTTTTATTTTAACGCCAGTAACTTGTGTTATAGGCCCGCAGAATATCACGTCTCCTGGTAAAACTATATCACCTAAGTACTCAGTAACCTAATATTTTAGAAAATGTTGTTACAGTAAGAGCAGGCTGTATGCTGGGGTTCTCACCCCTACCCACATAGGCTACATCCTGTTATTACAGTGGTTTGGTTCTTGAACGGAAAATGTATTTGCCTTGCAGAATTTTTCCTGTTTCATTAGTTTTATTAAAAAGGTGCCCGTTGTAGGGCTTGCACGAGTTTTTTTTTGCTCTCGAAATTATATATTAAATTGAAATGTCACATTTATGATTTCTTTGCACGCAACCTGTAGCTTACTTATGCAGTGCGAGGACCACCAGTTACACAAGTAAAATATAGAACTTTAAGTTATTTTTAATTTTTTTTGTATAATTTCTTTTCTGAATACATATATTGCGGTGAGACTCATGTAAGCTTGAAGACCTAATTAAAATGTGGGCGCAAACATCTGTAATTATTTTTAGCGGCTTATGAAGATTTAAATTTATTTCTAAAGAACTTTTTGTCTCGTGTTTTGCGCTAATAGCAATAAAAATATATTAAGTGTTCAATTCGAGGTATTATTGAAAATCTAGTAAACTTATTTTTAGAACATTAGCAAAGTTTTGTTAAAATTCCAAGAATTCTTAAAAGTGCTTATCTAGGCCCAGCCGGCCTGGATTTTAGGATATATAAACCGAGGTGTGGTGCGATCAGCGAGGCAGTTGCTGCCTTAATTCTCAGAGGCAGTTGCTGCCATCGTCTGCAGAGTTAGGTGCAGCTGTTAGATCCCAGAGTCAGTTGTGGTCTTAGATCTCAGAGTAAGTAGTCTCTCTAATTTGATTTCTTAGCTTATAAGCCTTACGGCCCCTTGCTTATTGTAAACACTGTTCTAGTTAGGCAGTAGTTACATAAAGCTAAGTCTTAAGCGCTGATTCTGAGTTTAAAGAAAAATTTTGGGTTTTTTTGAGAGCAGATGAGCTGTTCTGAAAATTTTTTCGGTTGAGAGGATAGGGCTTGTCTCCGAAAATTTACTATTGAGAGCACAGGGGTGCTCCATTTACCAGTGGCCCTTTGAGAGCACACGGGGTGCTCCACATTTTGTTGGGTTATTGAGAGCTGAGGGAGGCTCCGAGAATTTACTGTTGAGAGCACAAAGGTGCTCCATTTACTGACTGGGCCTTTGAGAGCACACGGGGTGCTCCACATTTTTGTTGGGTTATTGAGAGCAGAGGGCCTGCTCCGGAAAACTTTCTTCTTGAAAGCATACTGGCTGCTCCGAAAATTTACCATTCAGAGCACAGGGGTTCTCGGAAATTTTATCGACAAGGTTTAGCTAAGCTTAAGTCAAAGCTTAGGCCGGACGAAGAATCCACCTTGAACTTCATAAAAAGGTAGCTCGAGGATTAATATAAAGCAACCAAAGCATGAACATCAGTGACGATAATAACGACCACCCCTGGACCATATACTATTTCAACAATGTCAAGAATATTCTAGAACATGACAGAAGAGTAGTAGAAAAAAACAATAGACAATTCTAGAAACATCGAATCACAAATACAATTTAAAAACATGACTTCATTCAGCAGGATCAAGCGCGCACACTACTTTCATACGTATGAGTATATTGCATATATATGTTCATTAAGAATCGATAGAACAATTAGAATTCGTTCATAGCGCGTGCCAGTGGGCTTGGTACATTGTTGTATTGTGAAATTGCATGGTGCAATTCTGTCGGTATATGACAATCTGCCGGGACCTAGTCAAATTCTGTTCCTTTCATAGACATCCTTCAGTCGACACCAATTCTCAATGTCATTGTCATTTTTAGTTTAATTTTTATTCAATTCTGCTGATAGATAATCTGCAAAGTTCGATTTCGAGCGGAACAAAATTTTTGATAGCACGCCGAGTGATGTGGCCTGTAGCAAACTTGACTCTTGCGAAGCGGACGTTGCCGTCGGTGCCTTCAATGAGTTCCATTATTCGCACTAGCTTCCATGAGGCTCGTGGAGAAGGATCTTTGAGAAGGCAAACTTCGCCACACCTTGGAGAGCGAGTGACATCGCCGTGTTTGACTTTGAAATAAGTGAGATGCGCTTCGCGAAGCTCATGAAGTTATTGATTTTGCCACAAGACCCATAAAATTGATCGAGTTTCTTTCTCGATTTGAGTCCATTATTTAAGGAGTGCACGTCGTTGGTTGTGGGGCAGAAGATATTCAGGGTCGTCATGATCATCGTCAGAGGGTGGAGCGACGAGCTGACTGCAAGGAGAAATGAAATGTGCTGGTGTAAGAGGCACGTATTCATTTTGGTCAGCATTTATTTGAGTATGGGCGCTCCAACGACGCCTTCCAGTTGAGTCAATATGATGGAAAACAATTCCATCGTCAAGGTCGTTTTCCAGAACAACTTACGTAGCGCCGTTTGACAACACCGACCATTCGTTCGTAGAAGCCGCTGACCCACGGTGAACCTTCTGGGATGAATCTAGTTTGATTCCTTGATCGGCGAAAAATTTGGTTAGTTCTTTCTCGACATCAGGATTTCCTTGTCCCTGCCCCAAATTGGGTTAAACACGGAATTGGTTTTCTTAGTCCGCGTCGCGTTGTTCGTTAGTATTATTTGTGGAGTTTCGCGTCTGTCAATGAATCGCCAAACTGCTTGTGTTGCAGCTTCTGTGGTACAGCAGTCGTTGACGGTGTCCCAGGCGAATAGCTCCAGTGGTGAAGCATGTGAAGATAGCAACCCATCGTTAAGTTTTGGTTTACTCCTGGTCTTTTTTCGGATCTCTTGGTTAAACTAATGATATACTGCGCCTAATAAAAATATTCTTAGAAATACAGGCAGGACAATGGCAAATAAAGTTGAACAAAATCCAAATATGCGAATCGTCATACTTTTTCGAAAACTTATTAGCTGTTTGTTTAATCATCATATCTGCGGGGCACACTCGACTATAAAAAGCACATGAAACTGACAAAAATTTGAATGCTAGTATGTGGCATGACAAGCTAGTTCGAGGAACTGTAAAAAGTAGTGTCAAGGTGTTCAGCATGCAACTTTGTTTTGTTTAATTAAATTGCTTGTATCCCTTGGCAAACATGTTGCTATTTATCGAAAATTCGACATAAATATGTCTCACAGTTTTCAAAAAAAATTAGAATACGTATTTGTTGCAAGAATAAATTTTTTGTTAGCTAACAGTTAGTTTTAGATTTGCTAGTTTTCCCTTAAACCAGTACCTTATAAAGTAGTCTCTTGATATTTACAGACTAAGTTCAGCTCAAAAGTTTGTATTACTGCCTTGAGACAAGGTTGAATTCAAAATTTAACTAACGAAATGATCTTCTCCTCAAAAGGAAATTCTGCGATGCTGGTAGAGTCATCGCTATCAGGAAAACAAAAGTAATTCCTAAACCTTATAGCGTGAGATGATATAAAGTTGAAACTAACAAATTGAAATTGTCCATAGCCATATTTGAAACGAGAAAATACAAAAAATATCAGTACAAATTGAATACTAAAGAAAACAAAAGTAATTCCTAAACCTTATAGTGTGAGATGATATAAAGTTGAAACTAACAAATTGAAATTGTCCATAGCCATATTTGAAACGAGAAAATACGAAAAATATCAGTACAAATTGAATACTACTGTATAAATATGAGGTTAATAATAAGTGTCATTGTTTCATAAATAAAGATTATATAACAAAGGTAAATCTTACGCTATAATTAAAAAACATTGCTTGCAGTAATTGTCAGTAAATAACATACAAAACATTATATCACAAACAAAATATAATGATTTGTAAGAAAAGTTTGTTCATCCTTTTCATGGTTTCCTAAAACATCAAGCAGACGTGTATACATTACTTTTTAATAACATATGCACAAATACAGTGATAATGATACTTATTGCTAAATATCATATCACGTACTGTATCATCTTTCCAGAAATGAAGTCATTTGTCAAGTAAAATGGTTTGATTTCCTTATCTATACGCCCTTATTTGGATGCACTAAATTTAGTTTTTTTTGAAGAAAAAGAATTTCGAGCTACGGATGAAAGATGAAGCTGGTTTTATACATAGATTGTCTGTCTGACTTATTGCATTTTCCTGTATGTTACAACAGATTTGTTTTCTTCGCATACCTTGTCATTTTACCATCTAATAGTTGCGATCATAGTTCGTTGTACCCTTATCTACCGGGCTTTTCTCAGTGATGTTTTTGATATTATGTTTATATCGTCGTTTTTTCTAGAGGTGTAGAAGGCCTCCACTATACCCTAGAAGCAAAATTATGTTCAAATTCCGCAATACTATATAATATATTTTCAGGTCAAACATCACATGAACTACTATTGATTTTGTGCAGAACTACATTGTATTTCATCTTTCATGTGGAACGATCTCTACATGCGAGACACCCCTATAGTGTTAAAGCATAAACACTATTGCAACCCTGACATATGTTATATATTACATTACATACATTTTTATTTGTAATATAGTACATGTAATAAATCCGTGCAAACAAATGTCTGAATGCACGGTTAGCTTCATAACAAGTCAGTTGTAGCATAGGTAACAGTGCGTTTAGAGATTTATACGCACGGCAACTCGTTCAAACTCGTGCTATCGCACTCGTTTTAACTCGTCACAAACCGTGCGTACAAATCTTTGAACGCAATGCTGCCTATGCTACAACTATAACATGTAATATCGTTTAATTTTGCATCACAACGGGCAGTAATTTCTTATGTCTTTTCGAAGAATGTATGTATGTTATTTTATGTACCAGTGTAAGTGTTTTGTTGAATTGATTACATTTTAGGAAACCATGAAAAGGATGAACAAACTTTTCTTACAAATCATTATATTTTGTTTGTGATATAATGTTTTGTATGTTATTTCTGACAATTACTGCAAGCAATGTTTTTTAATATAGCGTAAGATTTACCTTTGTTATATAATCTTTATTTATGAAACAATGACACTTATTATTAACCTCATATTTATACAGTAGTATTCAATTTGTACTGATATTTTTCGTATTTTCTCGTTTCAAATATGGCTATGGACAATTTCAATTTGTTAGTTTCAACTTTATATCATCTCACACTATAAGGTTTAGGAATTACTTTTGTTTTCCTTAGTATTCAATTTGTACTGATATTTTTTGTATTTTCTCGTTTCAAATATGGCTATGGACAATTTCAATTTGTTAGTTTCAACTTTATATCATCTCACGCTATAAGGTTTAGGAATTACTTTTGTTTTCCTGATAGCGATAGCTCTCCAGCATCAGCAGAATTTCCTTTTGAGGAAAGATCATTTCGTTAGTTAAATTTTGAATTCAACCTTGTCTCAAGGCAGTAATACAAACTTTTGAGCTGAACTTAGTCTGTAAATATCCGACTCTCTTATAAGGTACTGGTTTCAGGGAAAACTAGCAAATCTAAAACTAACTGTTAGCTAACAAAAAATTTATTACTTTGCAACAAATACGTATTCTAATTTTTTTGAAAACTGTGAGACATATTTATGTCGAATTTTCGATAAATAGCAACATGTTTGCCAAGGGATACAAGCAATTTAATTAAACAAAACAAAGTTGCATGCTGAACACCTTGACACTACTTTTACAGTTCCTCGAACTAGCTTGTCATGCCACATACTAGCATTCAAATTTTTGTCAGTTTCATGCTTTGTATAGTTGGGTGTGCCAGCAGATATGATGATTAAACAAACAGCTAATAAGTTTTCGAAAAAGTATGACGATTCGCATATTTGGATTTTGTTAGACTTTATTTGCCATTGTCCTGCCTGTATTTCTAAGAATATTTTTATTAGGCGCAGTATATAATTTAGTTTAACCAAGAGTTAATAATGATTTGTCAAAGAGTGTGACACTCTTCAACTTGTGACCTTTATAAGCCTAAAAATACGCCTTAATGCATTTCGGGAGGAGGGTGGATGGCAATTTATGTGTTCTCTTCTGCGTTTAATCGAGGAGGAAAATCCTCCTCCAATGATTTCATGGGAGATTTTGTTCTTCCACAATTTCTTGATATGAAGCTAAAATGGAATATGTTTACGGCCTTTTTGATTGCTTATATGTGTTGTTTTTAAATCAAATTTGTTCCATGTTAATAATAATGTTGTGATCGTTGGCAGTGCCGGAGTAGCCACTTTTTACCTCCGATTTGTGGATTCATCACGCTTGAAGGGACGCCACTGTCGAGGTTACAATCACTTATATGAGGGATTTCGACAGGAGCGTATCTAGCTTTCCGCGAAACAGTGAATACAATAACAATTTGCAGAACGGCCAACACCTTTGGATTTTAAGCGGGCACCACTCCGTTTTGCTCCGGCACTGGATTGAGACTGGTGTTTACTGCATCAAATTGATTTTAGCTTATCTTGTATAGTAATTTATTTTTATGATGTGTCTTGGTATTGTGCAACTTTGTATTTATACGAATCTTAGCATAAACAACACATTATAATTCAGCAGCTCTTTTTATTGAAAGTTTTAGTGGGTCATTGTTAACGTACTTTGACTATAACGTACGTTAACGTATATATACCAAAATATAGTTAGCGAACACAAGGATTTAGCTTAAGCATTGATCAAACATAGATATAATTGGGCCATAGATAATAAGTGCGTGGAACTATAAACATTCCATTGAGGCGTCAAGATGAATGTAAAATTAGGTTACTGTTTATCCCACCTCTGGCATAAATAGCAGCTAGTACTTGAAGATAATTCCTTATCGAATCACATGAAACCAATGTCCATTTTGACTGATTTGCAGAAATAGTACGTCAGGAGATCAACTTCATTATTGATTTATTGAGCTAATGAGCATGGTTGTACCAAGAGTGCATTAGAAAAGAGTATGATACTTCGCGGCACTCTAATGTTAGCCCGTGTTTGATGATACGGGCGTTTTCGGAGAGGAGTGGTAGCTCGGACCTTCTCCCCAGTTTTTTCGGGGGGTCGGTCGGACCCTACCCCAAATTCTGGAGGGGGTCGGATTATAAGCAGCTTTTGGTGCAACCGACCCGCCATATAGAAATTGAAGGGGTCCGACCTACCACCCTCTCCTCAAAAACTGGGGGTCCAAGAGCTACCCCCGCCCCCCCACAAGCGTGGGGACGTCAGTGGATCTCAACCCCCCAGAAATTGGAAGGGGGGTGGGGTCAGGCCGAAAACGCCTGTATCATCAAACACGGGCTAACATTAGAGTGCAGGGAAGTGTCATACTCTTCCCTAATGCACTCTTGGTTCTACTAAGACAGTAGAAAAATTTAACGTACTTTTCCATAAATTTCTACGGATAATGTGCATGGGACTATTTTCACAAGCAAATATTTATTGTAGTTCATTGGAGCTAAAGTTAGCTTTGAAATTTTGTTCTTGCCGTTAATAGAAAAAACAGATGGATCTGAACTGACCACCAGGCATGAACAACAGTTTACTACAAGCATACCTATGTAGACAGTGAGAAAGCTGTGGCATAGCTTTGTGGCAGCAGTAAAATATAATATTATATATTATATATAAACTGTTCACTAACCATGAGTGAAAGTGCTGTACTCTGTAAAAATCAACGCCAGGATCAGCTCCATCCCGAATAATGGATTACAGATTCACGTGCTTGCAATATGTGCACTTGTAAATTTTCCATTATCGGTAATGGTTTTTCGTAAATGGTTTACGTTATGCATCACCCTTAAATCGAGGCGTTTTATCTCGCTTTTCGCTCACTATATTTGTATTTTATCAAGTATTATAGGTTGAAGGCGAAGATCAGGCTCAGCTGCAAATTGGTCGGCGAGCATCGCTACGTCCTGGTGAGAAAGATCCGAGCCAGGTAACGATGACGCCAATTACATATTTTGTACAAATTGATGACATTTCTCTCCCGACGAAATAATACCTAATATTATAGCTCGCTACGTCCTGGTGAGAAAGATCCGAGCCAGGTAACGATGAGACCAACTACATATTTTGTACAAATTGATGACATTTCTCTCCCGACGAAATAGTACGTAAAATTATAGCTCGCTACGTCCTGGTGAGAATGATCCGAGCCAGGTAACGATGACACCAACTACATATTTTGTACAAATTGATGACATTTCTCTACCGACGAAATAGTACCTAATATTAAAGCTCGTTAATATAGATAGTATATATTCAAAAATAACTGTTAGTATATATGAGTAATGACATTGTCGGAATGTTGCAAGGGTTCTTAATGCGGTTGCTAAAAATGCAAAATGATCTAGTGGCCTCAGCAATTAGTGCTACAATGCTAACAAATTACCCTAATTTGGAGCATAAGCGTCACGCTATCAAGATAGTTGATGCTCGTAAGCAAAAATGTCATTCTCTGTTTCAGTTTACACCTACCATACCTTTTTTAAAACCTTGAAATTCCTCAGCTCATTGAATTGCCTGAAAAGTCGCTCTTAAATTACAACAGTTTTAGACGGTGTTTTTAGTATGATAATAAGGACAGATTCTAAATGTTGCTCACCATGCGCAATAGTGAAAAAAAATATGGTGAGGTCCTGCCTAAAAACAAGGGTGTTAATAGCGCAAATTTGTTACGCTATATCATTTTGCATTCAATCTAATTTAAATAATTTTACAGTTAATAATTAATAATGGACACTAATTATCATAAATTAAAATTAGTAACATCATTATATAATAATAAAAGCAATTTCACAATTAAATTTAATAATTCTATCTTGGTGCTGTTCGAATTTCAAACCGACGGAATATAATACTGCAACGACCAAATCCGTTTTGCTTTTGTACGCTTAGCATGGCAATTTTGTCGTATATCGCTTTGCAATATTAATGCTTTATTGTTATATGCTTATCGTCAACAGTACGTAGGGAAATGGTGTGACACTTCATAGCACTCTGATTGAAACTAGAGTTTCATAACAAGGGGCGTTTTCGGTCCTACCTCTTCTAATTCGCGGCGGATAATCAAATTATGTTAGAATGCTGGTGAGTGTCACCCAGTTCCGTCGGCACTGTTGGTGTATCGTATTTGTTGTATGTATTTTATATTACTTGTGTAGTGTTTAACTGTATTTTTGTGGCGTCTACAATTGCATGTATTTATAATATCATTCTATGATAATTATCACGGTTTAGCCTATCAAAAATATTTGACGTACCAGTATTAAGGAATGAGCATTCGCTGTAAAAATTGTCTCAAGGCTAATATTTACAAGAATTTCACTATATGGATTTTGGACAGGTGATTATGGTAGTTTGTAAAAGGGACACACTTGATTAGATTATAGTCAGATAACTAGATAAGCATAGTTTCTTCATGACGTACACTTCTTGAAATTATCATTCTATCTTCGCCGAAAATGTATATATTATTAATTTATACTATAGTGTAGGTTAACCCATGATTGTGCAGCGAGCGGTATAACTATGAGTGACCGACATTTATAGACACAGATACGCTTTTAAACGAATCAACTCATCATTTATTAGCCTCCAAAACCTTAACAGCATTAGACTGAAACCAAAAATTATGCAGAGATCAGTGCTGGAGTGCAGTGTTCCAGATCATACAGTATCATGCAAAAAAATAGACTATAGGTCACAGATACGTTCAAATGAATCTAACCGTTTTAGCATTCTTCAGGACCTTAATAACCACAAATACAACAAATTATAACTTGTTGAAAATCATGGAATCATGCACTGCTCAGTTGGGGTCCTATTTTATAGAATGCCATTCTAAGAAGTCTTTATTGGTCACAGATACACTCAGATAGATTTCTTCATGTTTGCAGAATTCTCTAAAACTTTTATAACCACAAATGCAACAAATAGTAACGTCAGGTTGAAAATAACGGAATCATGTAATGCTCAAGTGGGGACTCTGGGATACACTTATACAGATATGGGATACCCAATTTTGTACCTCTATCTCCTCATCAACAAGTTTTAGTCAATAATACTGTAGATCTCATAATGGCCAACATATTAACAATTTTGGGATGAACATTTTTAAATATAAAGCCTCTGTTTTAAGATATAATTTGATTGCTTACTACATGATAGTCGCTTATTATAGGTCACTAAGTCGTGTCACAGATAACACACTATTATGAACGATTTATTGTGGTACTATGTCAACTGTTTTTGATATTGCATAACACGTTGCGGTTAGCTAGTATTGTACTGAGACATATAAGGTGATAAAATGAGTCAGTTTTTGAAATTGCAATAAAATATTAGAATTTAGTTAAATTTTATAAATTTTATAAAATATAAGTTTTACTAAGTTCTTGCGGTGATTTTTCAATAGCAAAGAGTAACAAAACAAATTTGACTTATTTTTGCAAAGCAAATATTCGCTAGTATGTACATTATTTGTTCCACGGAAATATTATTGCTTATATGTGCGCAAAAAAATTTCATTTCAAATAGTGGTATATGACGTAGTCCAAACACCAATTCAGTCAAATTGATTATTTGACTGGTCAGAACTCCAATTCTAGCTTGGCCCGGTCAGAACTCCAACTGTAGTTTCAGACTTCAATCCATGGTTTCAGCTTACTGTGATATTACTGTAACAAAACCAAGGATAATAGTTTGGACTGGAAAAACTATAATTGGTGTTTTTACCGGTCAAATTGGTAACTTGACTGAATAGGTGTTTCGAGACTACGACATATACATTCAATCTGCTGAGCCTTGTGTCATCTCGAAAAAGCTACAAACCTGCTAAGTAGTTGCTAAGTCGTGCTACAATAGTTCAAAGTAAAAATTATATCTTGTGTGTAATGCATGATCTATTTATATTGCACAGAGTTTATTTGTAATGCATGTGTATATTTGCACAATTATAATTATAGTAAGCTCACCTAAAGCCGACACTATCCTGCAGTAGACATTTAAGCAACAATAAAGTTAATTTTGTCAAGGCCTAACGCAAACAGCATTTTTACAGTTGTCTGAAATATAACAGTTTCTCCCAAACGATATACATATCTTATATATAGATAGTTATGATAGGATTATGACAAATTACAATGTAATATATTGCGACGAATTTGGAAACAAGTGTCGGGTATAGACAAGCTTGCTACAATAATTTTGGTTTCCCAGTTTGTCTATCTTTAGCACAAATGCTTAACCCTAAAAATGTATTTAAAATGTTTTGCTGCTAGTTGTGTATAATATTACAACTAAATTTTTGCTATTGTAACGTTATTTGTCTTCGTTACTATTGATTGTACTTTTGGAAGCGATAAAACCAGTCTCACCAATCAATATCATTTTTCCCACAAGGTATTTTGAAAACAGTAATTTTGTTAATAAAATGTTGATGAGCATGCTTTTTGTTCGAATGTCTGATATATTCAAGGATCCCTATTACATAAATCTTGAAAGCCGCACTATTTTCGCACTATTTTGGATATCGTTAATGTAATGTTCTATCCAAAATCTACGTATATTTAGATAAACATGGTTTATTTGTTGAGTGAGTAGCTTTGTTTCGCAACAGCGCCCATAAAATATCATCTGGTTTCTGTCACCAAACTTTACAGCAAGATACTTGTGGACTTACACTGTTATATAGTTGAGATTGTCGATTATATAAAATACTAAAAATCACATGTTTTTATAAAAACAAAAGTCGGAAGATTTATTTGTCTAAACTATCACCTGGATATCTTGCCTAATATCGTTCCCTATTACTTGTCTACATCACAGAAATTCAAACGATTGCTGATTGTATCAAGATGAAGTTCATAGTATATCTTACATTTCGTATCCAAAAATGATGTGTTACGCTTGTGGTTATATAAAAATATTTGCCAATTCACCTTGTTTGTATTCATAAAAAACAACATTGGACTCCAATTTGAACACACAAATGAAAATATCACTAGATGCATTTCAGCTAAATGCAGCAGTTCCAAAAAGCCATCAATATTATAGTAAAATTAATTGCAAAAAATACAATACTTTCACAAAACAAGCAATGTGTGCATATTTGGGGTTTCAAGTTACGACCGTAAAGTTTATATCCATTGTCTTTTACACGAGCAACATAATTGACCAAAATACCGGAGCTCTGATTAAATCCAGTCAGGGCTTTCTTTGAGTCCCCCAGACTGAGTCTAAGTATTATCTTTAACCTTTGGTTTACATATAGACTTTCGAGGATTATTGGAAAAACCCAACCAGTCATTGACTAAAATTTTCGTTATAAGGTCGAGTGCGATGTTGTACAAAGACAGACAATGGCGGTCACTACAGTTATAGGTTCGTACTTTTGTGCAGATTATTACCTCTTATGTGTTGTCATGTTAAAAGGTGCACAATACACAGTGCAAACTGTACTTCTGTGTCTCTAACCAGCAATTATTGTGGCTGTCGTTTGTCGCTGGTATGCTCTGTATGATATGATGTGCATTATTTATCTTTCTACAAGCAGCTTTTACTGAAAATGTTGCACATTAAACCTTCTCTTTATGTAATGTTAACACAAATTGTCTATCGCAAAATAAATGTACACTGTCATCACGTCGATGTATACGCCTATTTACCCTGTTGTGAGCGGTTTTTGTTTTTGCAATCGAATACCATATTTTATTCTTCTAGCCTGATATCAACGCGTCCGATGATCAACCGAAATTACGTCAAGCGAGACGTGCAAGCCTACGTCCTGGTGAACATTCTGAATCGGCTGATGTAAGCTGATTTACTATAACACCGACAACAATGCATGCTCATGTATAAAAACACATAAACACATATCAATCAATAGCTAGTTGCAGTTATATTCAGAAAATTTAGTCGACCGATTTATTTCTCCTAAGGTATAGCCGACTTAGTAATTACGATCAAAATTGTTTAATTGCGCAAAATATTTACAGATTTGCTAACGAAATAATGCGGCGTTCACGTTATAATGTTCCAAACGTATGCACACCATACAGTGTTAGGCACACTATCTCCAACAGGGTGTCTTAGACATCCCCTAGTTATTAATAAATTTTTTCAAAGGATGGGTGTACAACAAACCCCAGCTAAAGGTATTGCCACATCTCAACAGTGTCAAACACACCGTGTCTTGTTGCAGTTTTATTCAGATTGTCAGCCATTATTTCTTCATCGTTCATATGGCATAGATACAAATATAAAGAATTTAAATAAGTCTACACGCCACAATTGGCTAATAAACTGCATTAGCTACAGATGGCGTCCGTAATAGTTAAATCGCGCCAAATTAATAGCTAAGGGTGTGTACGACACTGTAAAGATAAAATGTAGTAGCTAGGGGTATGTGGTCCACCCTCGACAATTGATTTACAGTATGAGTGTCACCCTGACTGTCTATACGGTAGGGTCGCGACTACAGTGAAACAAAAGTTCCAAACAGCGGGGACATTATAACGCGAACGCCGCATAAGTTGACATAGCTTAGGAACTTTAAGGATGTTCTATAAAATTTCAAGTAAAAAACAATTTACAGCGTTCTTAGTTACGCTGTTTTTTGTAGATATATTGGATCAGAATTGTTTGTCCAAAAACTAAATGCGACAGTTTGCATGCACGCTATGATATACATAACATAAAATGGTGCGTAGTGGCATTATAATGTTGTCAGGTCTTGAAGCATGTACGTCCTTGTTTGTCTGTTTGCATGTTTGTTGCACTAACATGGAAGCTTATATGCTGACTAGGGAAGCCAGAACAACATCGACAGAGATCTGATCAGAACGTGTGGCATTTACAATACAAAAACTAGCTTTTGGTTTAGTCAATGAGCTACTCCGAGAGATATTTTATGCAATCCCAACATGAGACAAAAGGCGTATTATTACGCTGAGATATATTGACCGCGATCCACATGTCGAATTTGTCTAATATCAGTTACTGATGTCTAATGTCGATTTTCGGACTAGCAATTACTCATTGAAGACAAATAAACACACCAAATCAGATTTTTAGTTGAAATGGACAAAGTGCATTTTTATCATTGGAAATACCTAATTAGTTACGAAGCATGTCGAAGAGCCTAAGTTGCTTTGTTTATGTAATTGTGAATTATAAGACTAGTCAACAAGTGCCATAATATATCTGAATTACTTATTGAACATCATTTAGATAAAGGAAACATATCTACTACGTCTACCCCTCACTTTAAGGCTACAGGACACACTCCTTATGTGTTCTAGCATTGTTTTGTGTATGAGTAAACTTTATCTCCCCTGGTTAGCATCATATTTACTAGTTTTTGAAACTGAACATGAACACTATTGTTCTTTACCAAAATATAAATTTGCTCCTTTAAGTCTCAGACGAAAAACTACGTTATTAGTTTAATTGGGCACAATCATTAATTGGCTAATATTTTATTTATCATCGCTTGAGCTATTTTTCCCTAAACACCAAATTTATGTTCGTTTATATCTCAAACGATTCTTGGCACACCGTACAGGCGATCACCTCTCTTCAATGGCAGACTAGGCTTGAAAGCGGTGAACCTTAAGTTTACTAGTGTATTAGGCATATATGGGTTATGCCTGGACTGTTCGTAACTGTTGGCTAAACAGTTATGGTGATTCAAATATAAAAATGTATATTAATTTCATTCTATAAGCCAGCTTTTGTTACTACTTGTGACGTATTTTTTGAGATGTACAATATCAAAAAATATAAATACTGGAATATGCAGCTCTAACTCAGCAATATTTTTTCGGAAAAGCTGTCAAATCGCAGCGGTTAAATTTCTAGATATTCTTCATTTTCGATGTAAACCTAGTCCGATTTGACACCTTTTGTCCCACATAAACAAAGTCATATGTTGTGCAACCATTGAATATTAATAGTGCCTTTAATACTGCAACCGATTAATTTTCCTTCTTGCTTATTATTAACTGAAGCAGAATTAAGGCAGCAATAATTACACAATGTTAACTTTTTGGCTTGTGTATCCCGTCTTTAGGGGATTTTAACCCCCTATCGGCACCTGTGTATTAAGGAGTTAGTGCCATTTATGTGAAAACTTAAGCCTAAGACTAAGTATATGTTTTCTTGGACTCTTGGATGCTTGGCATTTGGCAATGATTTGAGGTTTCTCTATAATTGATATTGGTGGAACTAAACAAAAACTAATACATCAGTGTTTTAGCTTTGATAACAATGTGTTATACCATACAGAAATTTTCTTTTAACTTCCGTTGGTAGATAATAGTAATGTATTTTATTGTTATTCCAGCGCCATCCTACGTAATGGCTTGTGAATAATGTGGTAAAGGCGTACAAATACGGCCGTCAATCATGTAGCCGTTTTACTCCGCCCAAGAATCTTTTGGAAACAGTTTTTTTAATTATGGTCAGAATAGTGTCTTTAAATATAATGAAATTAATTCTCTGGTACAAAATATCAAACCGTGCAACATAGATTTTATTTGACTAAATATTTTTTTTCTGTGTCATTTTGTTTTATTAATATTTTCCCAATAACATATCCAACTAATTATTGATTTCATTTATCTTCGTATACGGGAAATCTTTGCTCAGTAACAATCAATAGGAAAGTAATAAAACCAAAATTTACGTCTAACAATAATATTAACAAATTTGCACGATAGATATGAATGTTGCCAAATGTATCATCACTACAGTTTTCGCCGGTGTTAAACTGTTTGTCGCTACAGCTTGCACTAACATTTATGACACTAACGTTTAAAACTCAAATAGCCCCGGTGCGACTACATCCTTCGACAAATGGGCCAAAGTAACGCTGATGGGCTAAATAACATGTAGGTGATGCCCTTCTCAATATACTAAACCTAAGCATTAGCCTAAACTTAGGTCCTTACATGAGATCTACGCTAAGCCTAATCCTAGTCGGGTGGCTGACGCTCACGAACTCTCCACTTTAAGCTGTTCTTTTTTCTAACGCTATAACGTGACGCCCTCGAGTTACTTGGTCCGCCGAATGGACATAATGAATAGACATTGCCGTAACTTTTCGATAATTATTTCTAGCGTGAAATAGTAATTGGCACTCTTAACCATTAGGGAATCCACGGTGCGGAATGGATCCTGCGTCCTGGATCTCCCACCAAAACATATAAGATTTAAATTATAGAGATCACGACCAAGTCATTTTAAGAAACAGTTAGGACAAGGAGCCTTGTAGTCAAAGTGATATTTATACACCAGAAAAATGTCATTCGTATTCCGTAGCACAGCTCAAAATCTCGTTTTCCTTGGTAGGCCGTTTAACATTTATTCATTTTGGCTCTCCTTGCCGGGAAACCATGGATCCGCTACTGCTCTTCACAAAAAAACGTTATGAATTTCGAATGCTTTGCAAGCCAAATTAACACGTTGCTAACTTAGTGTAGAGAATCGATGAGAAATGTTATTCGAACAGCACCAGGACAAAAAATATCAGGAAATGTTGGGACGCTATTGAAGGTCAGTAAATATCGAATTTGTGTATATATTTTGATTTAATTTACATTTTAGACTATATCACTATGGCAGGTTAAAGATTAAAATTTAATGAATTTTGGTAATATTAATGCCAAATAGCCGTGATATATTTGTTATCAGTTGTAGCATTTTAGATGATCGTAAATTTTACAACTGATAGCCAAAAAACATAGTGACCAAACTACACCAATTGAAAATAACAATTCATTTGACGCGTCTAAATCATAATGTATTAGATAAATATGTAAAATATTTCTGTTTGTTAAATTAGATGTTAACTTTTTAATAGTATCTGCGTATTTTTACTGTGGTAACAACCGCTGTGCGAACTAGTTTGACAAACTGTCGCGTCGGAATTTACAATCACCAAAATCTTGAATTATTGTGTAAGCTATGAATACATGTGATTTGACCGGTATGTAACCCAGTAGTGACCCCGGTTTCTGACCATGTAACCCTAGTTTTCGCTTCGTTTTTGTTAATCGAAATTTTGTAACAGGTCCTTAACGTAACGAAGCACCACGCCGGTTTTCCTAGCATTTACATAGTCAGGTGTTTTATAATAAAATACAGAATTACATTAAACTTTAGATCATTTGGTGTTTAGCCGAGTCTTAAAACTATGCTTTCGAATTGTTGGACATTTTGAATTGTATATTAAAATTGTACTTATACACAATTTTGATTATTTCAGCGCCGCGGCAGTATGGACATGACAGACGCTACGTAAGTTATACCCAATATTTGTTGTAAATGCAATTAAATTTCAGCTTTCAACAAATATTTCTAAATTTTCGATAAATAAATTAATTAATAATTGGAACCAAGAATTAATATCAGAACAAGAGAGCAGTACGACATGATTTCGGATTCGGGTGAGAGAATTGTCATCTAAATTGCACCAAGATTAGTTATGATACACAATTTTGATATGAATTTCTCAAAGTGTCGCACATACAAAACTATGTTCAATATTTTTTATGTTTTTTTTACTAAAATTCTCAAAAATATTCAAGGAAAAGTTTTACATTTTAGCTTAACTTATGCGGGAGTATTAACACTGACAAATTCCTATTTTTGGCTATATATATTCTGCATGCAACTGTTTCTCAGATTGCAGCATAGAATATCTTCCGATCAGTCATCGTTT
>JASANE010017046.1:0-22585 GCA_030248225.1 Trileptium ribeirensis
CACACAACTGAATGTGTCATGAAACAAACCAAATACATAATATAAGATCCAAAATCATCAAATTCTTACTAAAATGCCAGGGCATTACTGGAGTAATTTTTATTTAACACGGATACTGCTGGGCGGTTACCCGGAGTCTGGCACCAAATTGCAAGGCACTTGATTCTAAATATTTGAAGCGCTACTTAAACTTGTGTTTCATGCGGTATGATCGGAAATTGATGTCTTTTTAGATTTATGATATATGAATAAACCGATATTAGAGCATTTCAATCTGTCACATGATTGACCATATAATCACAATTGGCCTCAATGATAGTAAGAGCGGATATCATTAAAACTGACAGCCATTTATTAATTCTTATCTGAAATTCATTATAATTTTAGATGTCCTTTTATCTTCACCATATTTATATTAGTGTATTGCATCATGTTTCATTGATGCTGACCCATGCGTCCGGAACAGATCCTATTAACTATGGCTGCTAATGAAATCCATATTCAAAAATTATGCTGTCACAGCACAAGCCACCTGTTAAATCTGTAACTAAAGGTAATATTAGAACAAAAAAAAGAAACAATTTGCCTATAGCTCAACACCATTGGAACCCACAAGCCTTGGACACAGATTTGAGTGCATAATTTGACCCGCCACAGATACGTAAATCTTGAGCGGATACAAGGGTTCATCTTTGGAGACCGCACCGCCCTCCCTTAGCAATTACGTTTGCTGTTTCATTGGTGCTTTTGTAAAAAATTTCTACTTTCTAACTTGTAGTACGTGAAAATTAACAATGCATGTGTCTAAAAGCCACGAAAAATAAAACTTAGATGTAAAATAAATTTTACGAGTTTCAGCCTATATTCATTACCAGGCTTCTTATTTATGACAAAACTTTGAAGGGGCACCGTGAGCGCAAACACAGGGAGATGGGGACGCGTCCCACCAGAAACATGCCTGGGAAGGACAGCCAGATATGTCGTCATCCCAGAAATATGGCAAGTTGGATAATCATGTGTGTATATTTAGAAATTTTTGTGGCGTGCCACCCCAAAATTTTGCATGTTGATCATTATATATGTGTTCATAGAGATATATGTACGCCTGGGGGACGGATACGTAGGTCGATCAATATATAATTTAGCAAGTTGGTGATGCATGTATATATAAACTCACAGCCAGCAGCATGCACAAGAACCGTACAACAATTGCAAGATGTCCTGGCTCCTCTCCCCAAGATTTTATCTCGTTTGCGCCCTTGAGCAGCACACCAGGGAACAATAATTGGCGGTGGCTTTTAAAAAACTTAAGTTCGAACTATTTCATTTGGTCGACGATATTACATGGAGATGCTTTGCTATCTGAAACCTTTCAACATACATGTAGAATATGGCATTGACATAGATATTCCGAACAGCTGTGCAGAGCTGATTCAAATTGTGACAAAAGTATTGATGAAACGAAAGAAAAGAATGAGCCTGGTAGATTGATAAAGCAAATATATAGGAGAATATACGACATATGAAACTATTTGCAGGCGAAGATATACATGCGGTAAAAAGTATAATTTTCAATGGTATAAATACAAAAAAACCCATGTGTATATATTAATTGCGCATATATCACATTACTTTTTATGGTTTCGAAATCCTAGAAAAACAGTAGATTTAACGCACAAATGTTAAAGATTTATTTCATTTTCAGTTATGATGGTCTCCGTCAACATTCTGCTTTCCATTGTTCCACACGTTTCCGACGGCTCTGTCCGAACTGCCATGTTCACTGCATTATGGCCATTGTTTATATTCGTGAAGGATATTTCGATTACACCACTCGCCAATCTATTGCCACTAGAAATACTACAGACTGAACTGCGAATCAAAGCGTTTTCAGTTGCGACTGTGGTGGAACGTATATTACAAACAGGCGCAGTGTTTGCGTTCTATCCTGTATTCAAATCCATTGGATCATGGATTTTTCTCATTTTTGCAGGGCTGTCGCTGATTCTATTGATATATCTGTGTGTTTATTTGCCAGAAACTTATAACAGGACATTTAGCGAAATTTCGAAACATTGGGAAAATAAAACGGAAGACGAAGCCAAAGTAACAAAAAATGCTTCAATATTTCCGAAATCGTATGGGGGTTGTGCGGCGTTAACGTTATAATTTCCCCAACCTTTGAAACCTATGTACGCCACACAGTGTCAGGCACACTGTTGACAACATGGTGTCTTAGACACCCCACGTTTTTAACAAATTTTTAGAAAGGTAGCTAGTTACGCGTATTACCACTTACGACATTGTCAGGCACACCGTGTCTTCTGGTAGTTTTATTGACAGGGTTCGGAATTATTTGGCAATGCTCATATGGGCTAGAAACAAATATCGTAAATTTAGAAAAAAAACTACACCGGACAGTTGACTAGTAAACCGCATTAGCTACAGACGGCGTCCGTTATACTTAATTCGCGCCTAATTGGTAGCCAAGGGTGTGTATGACACTGTCAAAAAATGCAGTAGCTAGTGGTGTGTGGTACACCCTCGGCAATTGATTTACAGTATGGGTGTCACCCTTACTGTTTATACCCTAGACCTACCATGCTCCAAGCCTGGGGAATCAGAATACAATTTCACCGGCGACCCATGAGCCTTCTAAAAATGGAGGTAACCTCTCCTGATGAGGCGTATCGAAACAAGTTAGCCCGTGTATATGGTGATTATGAAGAGTGTCATGGCCTTTACATTACCATCAGTTCTTGGTACTGTCAAGAGTGCATTAGGGAAGAGTATGACACTTCCCTGCACTCCCATATAAACGCGTGTTTGATGACGCGGGCGTTTTCGGCCTGACCCCCAGTTTTTTGAAGGGAGGCGAGATGCACAGACTGTCACAAATTCTGGGGGATGTAGCTCGGAACCCATAGTTTTTTTGGGGGGTAGGTGGGACCCCCCAATTTCTGGGGGGGGGTCGGTTGAAACAGCAGGCGCTTATAACCCGACCCCCCAAAACATAACAAACAAAGTGGGGGTCCGAGGTACCTCCCAAAAAAATTCGGGAAGGTCTGTGGATCTCGACCCCCCAAAAAAAACTGGGGGTCAGGCCGAAAACGCCCGCGTCATCAAACACATGTTTATATGTGAGTGCAGGGAAGTGTCATACTCGTCCCTAATGCACTCTTGCTATTATTTAATAAGTTGCTAAATGTCAGTCAGCAAATATGCGTTATCGAATTGAAGCAGCCACCGAAGTTATCTACATTGTCTGGGAAGACAAACATGGTTCTTAAGCTAAAGTTTCGTCTTCCGGCTGAAAACAAATTTTTGAGTTTAACTGTTTAAAATTAGTAAACTGCACGGCGTCAGTATCGGTCAATCTACACTGAAGTGGTTCATACACTACGTCCACAGCACAATATGCAAGGAACAGCGCTGTATACAATATTTGATTCAATTTGATATGAAAACAAAATTTAACGTAAAAAAAATTAAAAAATTCCGTAGTCTGCAGAGGATAATGTTTGTTTAATAGCGAAAGTATCTTGATTTGAGTTGGACAAGTGAAGGTACCGCTTTTAATTGCGGTGGTCGGTAATAGGCGATCATCGTTGGCACAGCAGGAGTCGCTCACAGAAAAATTTTGAAAGTAGCTATATCATTATTCGCAGAAAATAGGAGAACATAGTGTGAATTGAATAAATATATTCTATTTTATCGTAATAAGAGACGAAATTGTTACGTGGAATACGCTGTGCAGGCGAATGCGCAATGTTTTTTACACGTAAGACAAAAAATCTTCTAAACTAGGTTCCATGGCTACATTCAGTGTTATATTTTCTGCATAAGAGCATCAGGCTCAATTGTATCAATACTATTAGATAGTGCTACCCAACTTAATAGCAAAGTGAACGGAATTTTATCCATAATGATTTTGATTCATTTAAACTTTGTCTTCCTTAAATTCAAAATACCACGGTCCGATTATACTTAACAGGTACTCACTGGATTATTAGTGGTATTACCCAAAAAGGATAATCCGGAAATTATATGGCAACACTGTAGTGTATTGTGAAGCAGATACCCCTCATAACTCAGCAGGGTAAGCCAAAAACGCCTATTACAAGCAGAATGCGAGGACCAGCTATTGTCCATCGGTTTTTTTTGTTGGGTGGAGAAGGTGAGGTTATGGGTAACCAACCCCCGTCCCATATAATCTTAGCATAAGCATAGCTTGCTTGCTCCGCCGCATCAGAAATTTTTGCCCGATGGTATATTGAAAATAAATATGTGCGGTACTGAATAGAGCGATGGGGTTTGTATTGAGTATATAAAAGCAGTAATCTAGGCAGACACAGGCCACGCACACGTGCTGACAGGAGGATATGGGGCAAATTAATACAGGAGGATAATATACCATCGGGCAAAAGTTTCTGATGCGGCGGAGGAAGCAAGCTATGCTTATGCTAAGATTATATATTTAGTCGATGCTTGTAAGATAGTGTTATAACATTTCTACAATATAAATCATACGCATGAAATGTAAAAGCTGTTTAAATGAGCGTAAATAATGCTCACGGCCGTAATATTTTGTTGCATAACGGTTTTCTAACTATGTGCGGCTCCAAAATCCTGAAATAGTTCTTTTTTCCAAATTTTCCGGGTTTGTAGGAAAAAAATGGAAAAAACACTTTTTTCCGTTGAATTTTTTCGGGTGCCCAACTCTGATCTAAACACATTGGGCTATAAGCTGATAGTTTTTGAAATATTTTGCTGATTAGATCGTTGTTAATACATTCGCCCTTACAATGCAGCTGATAGGAATTAAACTAAATAACAGCACTTGATATGCGCGCTATACCCGCAAAATTCTTGTATCAACCTTATCTCTGATTTTGTACTGGCTACGTTGTTGCGCTTTGAGGCAATTAGTATATTACTGCCGCTCCAATTTATTTTCGTTAACTATCTGCAGAACCTCTTTGGAAAACACTCACCATAGTCAAGCAGTAGTCATTTTCGGTGAATGTCTAAAATAAAACTTTGCTCAGTTAAAATTTGGGAAGCTGATAAAATGTCAATAAGCTAATTCCGGTTTTTCGAAGCGACATCTCTGTTCCAAGATATATGTAGCGGAATACGGCTCTTCTCCATTATCCCTCAGCCCGCGTTTGCCCAAAAATGCTCAGATTCTGGAAATTTTTGATTTTTGTGATCCTCGAGACCTCTCCTAATCATTTCAACCAAAAAGTCGAATTTTTAAAATTTTAGATTTTTTGAGTCCCAAAGGTCCCCCCTCGGAAATTTTTTTATTAAAAATTGTATTTTTACACACCATTTGCCGCGGCTTGACGAGCTGAATCGAATGGTGTTATTTCTAATGAAATCCGATAACAGGATCCAAGTTATGGCCTAAACTGTTCAATTGCTAAGCCTCTCAGCCTTCGATAGTTTTTGGCCATAACTTAGGATCCGGTTATCGGATCTCGTTAAAAATAACATAATTCGATTCAGCTCGTCAAGCCACTTCAAACGGTAACTAAAAATACAATTTTTAAGAAAAAACTTCTTGCATTCCCAAGGGGGGACCCAAAAAATCTAAAATTTTAAAAATTAGTTTTTTTGGTTGAAATGACCTGGGGAAGTCTCGAGAATCGCAAAAATACCAAAATTTCCATAATCTGACCATTTTTGGGCAAAGGCGAGCTGGGAGATAATGCAAAAAAACCAGAAATACTTGTACCCGTATGGCCTGACTTGGCAAAATAACATTACAACCAGTTCTTGGCATTTTAACAACGAATGTGGGTTGGGAGCTCTTATAACTGAAGGGCACACAGTCCAACTTCCATTCGAAAATGAGTTACGACACAGAAATTTTTGCGATTTGTTCTCCTAGTGTCTTCAGTGGAACTGCTTCGCTCGTTCCGTCTAAATTATCGGGGTTCATCCCCAAGTCACCTTTAGGGGCCGGACGTTATAACGTTAGAAAAACAGCAGCTTAGAGCAGGGGTGGGTTCGGTGGTACCCAGAACTTCACTTACTCATATAGAGACTATAGCTTAGGCTTAACATAGATGATTTTACTTCAGCCCCTAAAAATTTTTGGTCCTCTCCTACATAACGAAGGGTAAAATATCTTAAAAATAACGATCTGACAAAAAGTTTCGGTAAAACATTCAGAGCAGTTAATTGCTGCACAAACGTAATACAATTATAACAGAGGCCACAATGCGCTCGTACTCCAAAAGCAAATAAACAATTTTATTATTCGTTTACAAGTATAGCTATGTAAAGAGCAAACCATCGCTTTACTGAAATAGTACAACCAGAAATTCTTCAATGCGACGAAACAGCTCTCTTCGTAACTTTGGATATTGTATATATACAAAAACTACTTGCAATAATAATTACCATAAGTGTCCATTTCGAAGGTTTGAAGTATTATAATGCTTTCATACACCCCCATCGTATAATTCAAAATCATAGATCTTACGACAATTATAGAGGCGGAGTACGAAATTAGCGTGTTCATTTGTAGTTTTGTGAAAAGCTTCATATTATACATTGTATTTTTGTATATATACAATATCCATAATGGATATTGTATATATACAAAAACTACTCGCAATAATAATTACCATAAGTGTCCATTTCGACTGTTTGAAGTATTATAATGCTTTCATACACCACCATCGTATAATTCAAAATCTTAGATCTTACGACAATTATAGAGGCGGAGTACGAACTTAGCGTGTTCATTTGTAGTTTTGTGAAAAGCTTCATAATATTATACATTGTATTTTTGTTTTTGCAATTACTATAGCCAGATTTTAAACTACAAATATTAACTAATTGGTGATACAGACATTCGAAAAACCTCTTTCCAAGTTGACATTGCATTGATGCAGGCAACATTTATTTTGTCTTAAATCACAGTAAATTGAAAAAAAAGAACTTTGTTTCTTAATATTTGCATGCAACTGTGTGGTTTTTATTTAAATGCTCCTAGTTTTTTCACGTTATGTGGCCATATACGGTCATGCATATTCGAGACTTGAGTGTTAGTATTTGCGACCCTTCGTGTCGCTGCCGTAACAATAACTCTGAGTGACAGACAGTTGGATCGCCAGATTACTAGCTCCAAACTCAAACTTTTTATCATCGCACACTCAACTAGGCTAACCAAAGAGTACGCAAACAATGTTCGGCTGATGTAGTACAACTGAAACACTGGTAATTTATTCGTACAACTTTTCGACAAATATACCATCATATTAAGGATGTAAGTACGTCCGTGAAAACTTAACAATATACTACAACTAAGCGACACAGTTTGTTGTAAAATTCCGACATGTGTTAAAAATATTTTATCATAATTTACGACACTAAAACTGCAGTTAGATGCAAAAATTCCACCAGGCTAAGCTATGGTCAATTCCTTCAAGACTAAAGTATTTTTAGTCACGGCTGCACATTATATATATTCTGAAATAAAATACCGGTGTCTTCGTCATAATAGCGAACGATTTGAGGACTTGATTATTATTACTCAATATGCGAAACATCTGAACAAATATTTATACATGTAGAGGCGAATGTAAGTAAGTACTCCGACAACGTTCGAGCCCTAGTACTTGGCTAAAAGCTAATCCTGAGTATTTGAACGCTCAGACAAGTAAAATAACAGTATTACACTTTAGCTATTTAAATCACAACGCGAAGTATCAGATTTATGACAAAGTACAAAAAACTGGTATTCACTTCGAGTGTACGCCTAAAACATATTAACATCGCCTGTTGATGTGGGTAGAATGGTTTACGCAAACAGAATTCAAGCTTTATTATATCGCAGCTCATTTGCTATTTAAAATATAGTAGCATTGTTAGGACATTGAAGAAACAGTGCATACACTAAAATGTAGCGGAAAATGCCAACACTATACTTTACTAAGCTAAAGTTTGTACATAATAAATTTTATTCGCAACATCAATTCAATAATGAGAAGCTTTAACATCAAATTTAGTATGCGCATCGCCGTACTGTTCCCAGTCCCACCAATCCACTGACGGCAAGAATAACTCCGGTTTGTCGTATCCAAGTTCTTCAGGGGTTTCGATGCCCAACTCTTTAAGCGTCGGTTTGATTTGTTCAATCATCCAGGGATAGATTTCATTCACCTTAAATAACAGCTGTTATTTTTGAGATACAAAGTGGTATGTAACTTATAAAATAACTTCAGATACAGAACGCAGATAAATTGAATCTTCAGCGAAACTGTTCACTACAAAAAAGAATATTTTTCATTTTTGATAAAACGAAGGGCATAAATTACCGAAAATATATTACTGGCTTGGCTAAGATTGCCAAAAATTAGTAAAATCACCGAGGTAAACCATGATATTGGGGCTAATCCGTAGCGCGACAATGGACATGGCACAGGTATACTTGAACCTGGTGGCAAAATGAGCGAAGAGCCTTGCGGCAACATCGCTGAAACAATAAAAATTAACTTTTTCAGTGAATGGAGAGCCCACTGATAATGTGGGTTATTTGAGTGTTTAATGATAGAATATTTGATACCCAAATAGGCGACAATTGGATATTTTCGTTTTTATAATGACTTGGGATTACGTTGTTAATCACAGGCGTAAAATATAACCATAACGAATTGTTAAAACATTAAATTACGTTATAGGTATTTTGGGTTGTTAGGTTATGTTTGTACAAAAATCGCGTGATAAATATTTATTTACAGTATTAGTACCTTTGACTTTCAATCTCTTTCTTCGCTGCGATCAACACTACAGTCGTTGACATGACTATCACAATTATCCCATGTTTGGTTGGCGTAAATTTTATTATCGAAATTCGATTCAACGTCCATTACTACCCAAGCTTATTAAGCCGCTCCAGATGGTGAACTATGGTCTACGGCGGAATAAGGCCTAGTAATTACCATTGGTGTGAGAAGGCGGACACAAATGGTCGAACAACAAACCACAGTCGATTCACAAATAAATTATTAAACGTTGTCAGATGTAACAATTATACAACTGTCCCTGTGCATTCACCGAAATCTTTACATTATTGCAGCAGTCGAACAATATAATAAAACATACATGCACAAGGTCCAAGGAGAAATAGTGGGTACTCCAGGAAAGGTGGGTTGCCTTGGCCTACGAGGTGGGATCACCCAGAGGGCGGAAGGATGTCATCAGGCGGCACAAATTTTAGAAAATTGTCGAGATTCGAAATTTTTTTACAATTTTTGTCAATTTTCCACGGATCTGTGCCCATTTTACCTAATTTCAGATTATTTTTTCTCGTTAGAATTTTGTGCGCCTTCGGTTCGTTAGGGGGGCTAACCTTAAGGGATAATCCGCTCAGTATCCATGAACATGTATGGAATAAAACTACAGTGGTTTCCTGGCTTCTGATGTTTATATCAGAGCACTAATTATGAATATGTTTACGCAAGGTATGAAAAGTCAACGCTGTAAATAAATTTAATAGATTTGAGAATCATGTAAAAGCCTTAAAAACTGCTCGTTCCTATCAGCTTTAGCGATAGTCCAACAGCTATAAAAACCCAGTAGTCCGCTTGGTGCTCCATTGATTTAACACTAGAAAACGCAGCTTTTCTAAACGAAGGACAACGTATTCTCTCTCCCAAATAAATATTTCGCAAAAACCAAAATACACAGTAAATAATCCGAAAATAAACCCGAGAAAGCCAGAAATATAGACAAAAACAAAATTTTGAAAAATCCTCTTTTAAATAGGCTAGGTTGGTAACTAAATTGCATTACCGGTCCATATGACATAGACGAACTTCACGGCCCAACGCTTAAACATTCAATCACTGCTCGTTAACTGTCACACCCAAGGTGCTTATGAAATGAAACTTTTCAGATCACATGAAGACTTAAGAACAAATAGTGGCATCTCGAAAATTTTTTCATAAAGTATTTAAACTTATGCCAAAATACCTTATTGCCGCATTTAATTTTAATAGCCTCCAGAAACCGGACGGCCAACGCATAGTCATTAACACGACGGCATGCTTTCAATGCTGCAGTCACAATCACCGGTTCTGGAACACAATCATGGTGATGCAATTCCGTCATACCTGAAATGAACAATAAATTGCACAGACCTTTTGCAAGATTTGGGGTGCTAATTAGCTAATCTGGGGTTCTTCACAAGCATATTTCTATGCAAAGCAAGCCGCTTTAGTGAAACTTTTTGCAAAATACGTCGTATACTATTATAATGTAAGAATATCTTTTTGAAATTAATTAACTGGATACGGTGAAAGACTTCGGGAATTGTGAGATTAAAAGGCATCCATTAACGAAATCATTTCAGTACAACATATTTACTCAAACTATTGCAAATTTAACACCGTTAATCAAAATTAAACTTGTTATTTAAAGCTGTTCTTGGCGGCATAAGAGGAACGATGCAACCATAAGCATATCAGCAGTGTATCAGGTTAGACAGTTGTTATAAAAGTACCTATACTCACTCGACCGGACACACAAAATTTTATTAAGGAAATATTTGATTTTAGTTTTATTTCCAGGAGATCGAAAAATCGTAATAAACAAATCGGTTTTTAATTATCGTTCAATATCGTTTGTTAGGTATATCACCAACGATAATACAAAATATATTGTTCTATATCTCGAAAGCAACGCGTATAAAGGAAGAGGCGAATTCGTTAACTAATGCACCGTGCCTAAACTTTCAATTCCATTTGTTAACTACTATTGGTATACCGTATGCGAGGGTGAAATAAAGCAAGCGCGGTTTCGATTTCAAATTACCAATTTGTTTAATTATAATATGGAAAAAGTTGTTTGACGTATATATAGATCTTCTAAAACCATGAACCCATTTAAAATCCTAAAAGCGCGTCGACCCTAAACCCACCGAAAACAACTGGCAACGTATCAAGTATAAGTTCTGATCTCTAAATAACAAAACCACCGTATTCACTCTACCGGAAAGCCAATATAGACAATTCTTGATGACCTATATGTGATACGTTACCAAACATCTGAAGACGAAATATGCACGCTGACTCTAGATAACCAGATCATTGCATTCATTATTCAGCATACCGAAAAACCTCTATACTATAGACTATTTTTATGCCATGTACCGAACTACTGAAGACTGACTATTTTCTCGAAATCGTATTCATTGACCGTAAACGCAATGGAAACGTATGAAAAAACATGAAATATGCATGCCGGTCTTTAGAAGTTGAATTATGTTTAATTCAATAACCAAATCATTGTATTCAGCCTTTAAAAATGCGTATATTTAAACCATTCTTGGTGCCTTGCACGCAATACATCATCAGACAAATGAAAACGAACATTTTGAAAACCGGGTTCGTCGACCGTAAGTCTTGAAACCTAATGAAAAGGTAAAATATAGTCAAGTTGAACTCTATATAGCAAAACTATCGTATTCAGCGTGGTTGATAACTTAATAGGCGCTCGCTGTAGGGCAAAAACAAGCAATAACACGGCGAAATTTGAAAAACCATTATTTATGGCAAAGCGTCGACTAATTATATTCGGGCCCACGGCGGCCCAGGAAGTGGTCTCACAAAAAAGTAGTGGTGAGCAAAGTTGTAGCTCTCGATGAGCTGATTCTGGTTTTTGATGTCTGCTTTTTGATGCAAACCTGTGTCGCGATATATGGGCTGTGAAACACTGGTACCTGCATGGCCAGATTCTGCAAAGAACCTTTAAAAATCTGATTTTTGTCATCTTGACCAGGAAAATAGAGTGGGAGTATTCGCGTTCAACTAAAGGGTACATCACTTTTGCTTTCGAAAAAATTTATCGAAACCATCCACTCGAAAATGAGTTCTGAATGACAGCGACATAAAAAATTAATTTTCACGATTTTATCAGTTCAGTTTCAACAAATATAAAAAGGTCTCCCAATCTTAACTGTGCTGATGTTAGACACAAGTTAAGCTTTATTCATTCTACTAACACTGTCATCAACAGACCTTGCAATATGTCCACATAATGTCAATTGTAATATAGTGACAGTGACAGAAAGAAAATCACTTTTGCAAAAGTTTTTTATCCAGGTTTCTTAAGGTGGGTGATAAAACATCAATAATACAGCTTTGTAGCGTGGGATGTCAACGTGATCTCCTGGTTATTCCTTGCCCATACGCTAGCTTCGAAAAATTGGGTTTTTATCTCCAAAAACAAAAAACCAACCCGCCCAAAAAACCCAGATGCCATTGCAATTAAAAATTGCCATTAACCCTCCTCTAGGAATACCCAAACGCAAAAAAATGCAAGCGGCTCATTATTGTCCACCACAAGGCACCAAATCCTCCCGTGCCACCACCTACTGCTGCTGCTGCGTTAATACATACACGTAACTTTAACATGACACCTTGATACATCATAAGTTTACAGAAGCATTATTTGAACTGCTGGTGTATCATCTCGCCAACCTTCCCTCATTTGGATTCCTTTCAAGGTTCTGTGCGGATCGAGACAAGTGCCGTTCGCCATAATCGTTGCCAAAAAAGTAGTATTTTCGCGACCCGAGCTAGCTGTCGCTCTCACGATTTCTTCGCCCCTAATACCAACAATTTTTGACTTTTTTGGGTTGTGCAGAAACAGAATCTCATCCAAGTTTACAAGAATTCGGGCTTGTCATGGAGGTTGTGCTTATCCATTACATAATGAAGTCGTTAGTAGAAAATCTTTTACGACAAATGGGGTAACGCTTTTTCTTGTGTCTTTTTCATGATCCAGGTTTACACCGATCTCGGAATGTCATCCAGAACGACGGGAAACCCTGCTAGGGATACTCCCATTATAATGTTTGCAAACATGAACTCAGCTTCCGGCGCCAAGAGCGTTTTCTTGCCAGAAGCCTGGCTCCTGTGTATTTTCATCGTCATTCCCTTCTTGATGTTCTACAAAGTTGGCAATTTTCGTGTGAGAAATGCCTGTGCTGCGCGCTACATCACGTTAATTTTTAGTAGCCTTGAAAATTTCAACAGCACCTTACGGCTGCTGATCGATATATTTAGTACCCTTCTTATAATATCTAACCGACATTACAACCCGTATGCGTATATATACAAAATTTCTTGAAAATAAACAGAATATGGCTGAGATATGAACATTTTAGCTAAAACCGTTATCTACGATCCTCAACACAAAACCGCTTAGTATGCTTGGTCGACTTGCTGGTAGAATTGCACTAGATGCTGAGTCACAAAAGCGAAAGAGTGGTTACAGCCTTTTAAGAAAAAATTAAACTTTTAAAAATGGATCATCATCTGGGATTTTTGTTTCCAGAAACAAAAAAACCGCCTGGTTTTTCTTTTGATTTGGAGCAGCTGACTTTTTTGTTTTGGCTCTCGAAATGGCCAAATGCGAGACAACAAAGAAACCGTGCCTGGTGACATCATTGGTGCTAAGGGAGCGTAAAATGCTTCTAACACGGTTAATTTTCCGGCATTTTTACACAGTTACAACAACTTATTTATGTGGAAATACACATTTTCGGCGAGGCACAGGCTCTTTAAATTCGATTATATCGAGCACTTTTCGGTGAAAATATAGGCCATAATTGGATGGTTCTTGTTTGAGTGCAATAAGGCTTGGACAGATGCAAGTGGCATTATGCGTAGTTCACATTAAGATGGTGCACTCACTGCACAGGGTTACGCAAGAACTGCAATGCTCGTTACACTGCAGTTGCCGTTACATTGTAATTCCGCCGTCATCAGTTGCTACAAGCTGCGTGTAACAGCTGACATTTTTGAACGATGCTTGTAGCGGTTGATGTTACAGTGCTTGTAACATCAATGTTGTAATTTTCTCACCGTCTGTAACGGCAACAAAGGTAGTCGAACGATCTTGTAATGAATACCATCTTGGCAGCACAGCTGGAACAGAAATCTTAGTATCTGCACACCAGTTTGTTATGGGGTTCATAAACACTGGTGTAATAAGCTTTGCTTAGTTATCAACAGAATGTGGGTTACCTCGGCAATGTATCTGTAATTTTTGTATAATTTTTGACATGGTACTGCATGCCGTGGGACCCACCTGGCAGAACCAAGCACGATTCCACGATAATCACCCTAATTACTAAAATTTGTTGTATCTGTGATAAGTTCGAGGATGTTGATTGTATGTATCTGTATCCGTTGCACCCTTGCTGGATTGGTATTGTACCTATTGAGATAGCTCAAGATATTAAGTTCTTGTCTAATTCTTAATTTGTTGCATCTGTGATTGTACTTTTTGAAGTTGCTGGTTAAATTCATTTGAGCGCCCCTGTGACCGACACATCCTTTTTGAAATGGTACTGTATACCCTAGGACCCTTGATCAATGCGTGTTTTCGTGGTTTTTAATCCAATGCTATGATTTGTTGCATATGTTATTGTACAGATGTCTAAGGTTGCTAATACGACATCAAAATTCATTAAAACATAGCGGGGACTACAAGTGTCCCTGTTCGAAATTATACCGTTCCCTGCCCATTCGTGGGTTGACCCACCTTAGTATAAGTAAAACATAAGTCAGTATATTATGTTACTGAATATATAGTAGGTCACAGGTGCCCAAAGGTCCGACGGATTGGGGGCGTTGATTGTTGGAGGTTGAGGTATTTACCGCCTTCGCCGTCATTTTTACCGATTTTAGCTCAATTTTTGTAAAATGCACGGAGCAGGGAGTTGGGATTCGGGAGGGGGGAGGAGGTAACCCCCGTATGGACACCTATGGACTAGTTACTCAATTTTTAACTGAAAACTCAAAAATATATATATTCATATTTCTCGAAATTAATCCAACGCTGCATATATTTACTAATTCGTGGCAATATTTTTGCAGAATTTTAAAAGACAGGAGGATATAATGTAGGAATTTTGGTTGTAGCGGTGTTATTAAATACCGTTTGCATTGTCTATATATTAAATAGAATTAAAACTGTAAAGACAAGGACGTAATTTTATGACCAATTTAAAGCGGTGTTGCTGAGGTTTATGACTTTGGTTGAATTAATTCGATAAATGTCAATGGCAGTACAAATAAATACGGCTTGTGTTGTCCAGTGATAATAGATTCTATTATGTCAGTTGCCGAGCTGAAAATTGCAATGACGATCATAAGGCATTTTGTCGATGAAACGTGAAATGTCATCGCACGCCATTTGTTTGGCCGTTGTGGTAACTGACAATGGGTATCTAACACAGGAAATAAATTTGGGCAGTCATTTTGCGAAAAATAAAATATTTCAACATATTTTATCATATCGTTCTTACAACTGATACAAACATGAAATATAAGTAAACCGTATTCCCCTTACAGATATGGTATGTGCGACAAACAAATCTACCAACAATCACGAATTGTTTCAATTGGACAATCACATGGAGCATGATGAAAGAGCGCCTATTACTGCTATAGAAGTTGGTGAAATTTTAACAAAATTTATTTCAAGTCCAAATTACTATTAATACTCGAAGTGATAAATAAATATATAAGTGAATATGAGGATTTTGTTATCTTGAACCCAGAAGGAATATTTCAAACCTTTTCGGTGTCCTAGGTATTCAAGGTGGACAAACCCGATTTCCAGAATTTAGTTTGTTCTCAGCTGTTTGGCTATAAATGTTTTTCTTTCAGCTAATTTGGAGTCCGTATACGTTTTAACATACGATGAATATAGTGTTGAGAGCATTTGAAGTCTAGCATGCCTGTAATATAACTTTTAAAGAGGTTCAGAGTCGAGTGTAGGCGAATTCATATTTACCGAATGAATTTAGGCTTTAATCATTAATATTTGGTTATGCGTTGTTTTCTGGATTTTTAGATACAGCATTATGTGTTCTGGGGCACGCAGAATGCGAATTTGGTGTTCGTTAACTCCTATCAGACAGGCAAACCAATGCTTCAGGTGTTGCAAAAGTTTTATTGTAGTATTATATACATAGCGTAGAAACACTGCTACGCTTTATTAAATATAATCATAACCATAACTGAACCACGCTTGTTCTATTTGTCACTCCTCGCCTGCGAGATACTGCGTAATATATCGTGGAACTACCACGGTTTCTGCTACTTACACACGGGAAATTACATTGCTGTGCAGCTAAGGTTTTTACAGCTGCCGTGCAAAGATATAATTTGTTCATTACTCGATAGTGCGACAAACCTTGTTGACGTTACGTACGGCGTACAAGTTACGACATTGTTGTTACTATAGCGGGAGTAACATCAACCACTATAGTCGCTACAAGCATCGTTCAAAAATGTCAGCTGTTGCACGCTGCTTGTAGCAACTGATCACGGCGTCATTACAATGTAACGGCAACTGCAGTGTAATGAGCATTGCAGTTCTTGCGTAACCGTGTGCAGTGAGTGCACGCATCTTAATGTGAACTACGCATTACATGATTGCAAGTGACTCTAGCTCTGTAATTACATATAAACTTCTAGCCGTAGCTGTTCACACGGTCCATACTAGACTGGATATTTTGTCATTTATGACCTGGTTCTTTTTTTGTCACCATCACTATAATAACGTCCATAATATTAACAATACACCGCATTGAACTTATGAGTTGGTATTTCTGAACAAGACGTCAGAACTAACCTTTTCGAACCAACCAACCATCCAAATCTTTCCGGTTAAAGAAATCGACAAAACGTTGATCGAATGCTTCCGGACTTTCGTCTATAGCATGTTTCGGCGGATTTGCTGTGACAGATGAAATTGAACGAGCCGCAATACTCGGCATCGCAGCAAATCGATGCATAGACAATCCACGTACACCCTGAAGCAACAAAATTGTTACTTCCAAAAATGAGCGATGCGTATAAAACTATGGTGCTGAGTATATCAGTATATAATTTAACTCGTTTCATTCGCACAACACATTTGGCAATACAAAAAGTATCGGCTCTCAGTAAACGAACGTTGGTTGAAAAACTTTAATGCAGCTATTGCCCGTAACAATCATCGTAGCCCCCTCCTCACACAGCTACAGAAGGCCAAAATATTTTCATAGGTTATGGAAATAAAACCGACTTTGTGTAGGTCACGCTTTACGGCTCCAGTTTGAAACCCATTTTAACTAATCCTACGACATAAGTAACTAACGTATGGTGTCGTATGCAATATACATAGAGCTTCACTCAGTTTAAAAAATCCGCACGTAATAAAATTGTAAAACTTTGACATTTTTTCAATATTGTACATTGAGCACTACATTGGGTCTATATACAGATTTTACGTTGTAAGTAGATACGGTGAATGCAATAGTACGTATGTGAAAGCATGCAGGAGCAAAAGGGCCGTACAATGCGAAATTTTTTAATTATAATTTTCCAGAAAGCTGTGATTCATATATTCCTAATATTTCCACCTAGCGTTTTATTACTAATAAGGCGAATAATCTCACTGGATGTGATCGCAAATTTACCAAGCAGCACCAAAACAGCGAACTGTTCCCAAAATTTCCCTGCCCATGGAATTAGCCTCTATTATCCTGTGAAAAAATTCGGACTAAAATGCGTGAAAATTGCCACCTATATGTAACGTTGGCCGATGGTCAAGTTGTGAACAAGTGCTGGGTGCTCGTCTAAACCCAAACGCCACAGAACTATTTCACAAACAAACGCGGTGCCGCACTGCCGTAACACTCGAAAGTTCGTAAGAACTGAATGCGCCGCTGAATCCAAACGCTTGTAACCGAGCAGAATAACTCTTATCTAAAGCTATATATATATATATACCGAGCTGTAATCTAACACATAGCTCTTGAAACTGATTATATTTCCGAGATTATGAGAAGCAAAACACCAGAACACCAGCAAAAATAAAAGAAGAACAAACTGACGATAAAACACAGTTTATATACACTGACAATTCTAGTGCTTGACATTTAAATGCCGCTAGCGTATGTTTGTCAAGCAAGATTCTAGAACCCAATATTTTCCGCAAGACATAACAATATTGCTTGACTATCTGTAAAAAACTGCCACTGCACTATAGTAATTACAATACCAACCAGCGATATAATAATTGAATAATAATAATGATAATAATATACTGTGAATTTGGCGTAACCCGCTGGACCAGGCGGTACGGCTAGGCCTAAAATGACTGCTGCTCATTTAGTACGCTACACTACCCCCGTTTTTAAGAGCGGACCCCCGCGTAGCAAAGAGATATTGCAAGTCAAATAATATTTACGTATATTTGTTTGTTGCAAAATGCTTGAATCAACGAGATTATTTAATACTCTTTATACTTTAAAGTGTTTATGATGCTACCATGTTTCCTCGAGCAGTCGACATGGTACATTAGATAAACAATGTTGGCGTATGAAAGTTTACGATTGTTTTGAGGAACAGCACATAAATTCGAAGAATATTGATGTGAAGAGAAATTGTTGAGTAGTGAAACATGTTTTGAACTATTTACGAACGTACAGCACACCACGTAATGATTAAAATGTAAACACACGATTATTTGTCGATTATATGACGAAAAGCTATATACGTGTAATATTGTTACATGAAGCATATGTAGCGGTGAATACTGAGGCACTGTCTGTCGACTCACATACCGTTACTGATGTTTCGGTTTCCGCATACTGTCTTGCTTTTTAAATCCGCAACGCTGCTCGAATTCACGTTGTTTCTCCCATTTCCGCCGGATACTCGCTTCTCGGCCTTGCTCTGATTGGTCATTGCTTTGAACTCTACATGCGACACGTCCATTAGTGTCCCAGCTCAGACTACTGCTTGACGTTGTAGGACTATCGATATAGTGATGTCGCGTATTTCACTGTATTTGTGCTCGCACATATGGATGTCCTAATATTTCGTCATCGCCGCGTGTCCCATACTGTCGCTTTGGGTTTAATTGCTTGCCTGTATCCATTGGGGCACCCGGATTGCCCTTTACAGACAACTTATTGTGTTCCCGATTCCGTTGTGGTTTTTGCCAACGCTGCTTGAAAGTTTCCATTTCCTGACGACGCCTTTGTTGCATTGTGCGATACGAATCATCTTGTTGACATGGCGCTGGTTTATACTCGTAGGTGCAGCATGAGTTGCCAAATTGTTGACGGAGTCCTTCATAATGTCGAAAATATGATTGTTCATGCTGACGCTGTTCCCGTTGATGACGTAATGCTAGCTGGCACTTGTTAGGCACACGAAACCGAGACATGCCATATTGCGTAGGATGAAAACCTTTTATTATTCCTTCCAGCGCACGTTGCCGATTCCGTTTCTTTACTTTGTGTAATTCACATCGCAACATTCCGCGCAGTGCGTGTTGAATCTGGGCTTTAGTACTGCGTCGGCACGGCTTATGCCTTGAAGTAATAAAACTCGTCTGACATGCGACAGAGTGGGTAGTAAGTGCCCGCTGTAGTTTTTCAGCCGTTACGCGTATTCCACCATCATTCGTTCCCACCATCTTTGATTGCACCGGAGCGTGGTATTGTTGTTGACTGCGGCTATGCTGATTTGGTGCCGGTCGGCGGACGTCACTGTTATCATTGAAGACTTGCTGAATTTGGTAATATTGGTGCTCCTTGTTCAGTGTACTATCCTGCTGACACGCATTCGTTTCTGTACCACAGCAGAAAATGCCAAAAGCTGCTGGTCCACCCAATTTGTCTGACGTTGGAGACGCCGGCTCCCCTCTGCGTCATGCCGCCCAGCCTTCATGTATCGGATAAGACCGGTTGGGAGGCTGAATACGCTCCCCATACGCTAACGAAAGGGACAAATGTGGTGGATCTTCCAATACTGGCCCGTTACTGATTCATTTACCAGTATTGTCTTCATAAACAACGACGCCATTTTTGCCACGATTACGGCTTCCCTTCTCCGCCTTTCTCCCTTCAGCATCTGTGGTAGTATTTTGATTCTCGACTGCCACTGACATTCTAGTACCAGTTAACCGAGTCTCTGTAACATCAGTCACCGCTGACAGCTCAGTTGGTCACAACGCTTCCTCCTTTAGCTCGTCCTCATCCATGACCTCGATGGTAGGTTCCTCGCCGATATCTTCTGTTTCCGATGACATTGCTCAGATGAGGATGTTTCGCAATTTTGGCCGTTAGCAAAATATTCCTGCGTATTCGATATTGTCACAAGTTATATAACTGCAATGTTTATAATCGTTTTTTTAAATATAGTCGTATTAATTAATGCTGAATATTTGTATGTACTAACTGATTTAATACCGATAAGCTAAAATAAATTACGTATATATAATTAGTAGCTAAACGTTTAGAGTTACTTTTGTCATTTTTATTGTATTCATCAATGTACCATTATAATACAATGATATTCACTAAGTCTATCACACCGGCCTGCTTCGGAGTCTTACGTTATATCGGCTATTTATTCGGTTAGCTTTCGTTAGACTTATTTTTGGCCTAGTTAGCGCTTTCGTGTTACTACAGGGCTTCCGGTCGCTGCTTTTACACAAACTTGAACTAGGCATTTGATATCGTATTTCTTGAGTCGGCTGCAATATACTGCGTGAACATGAAGGACAGATTACGCGGTTGCGTGTGCTATTTGGTTCTGATTTCCTCACTGGGTGTTTAGTCGACAATGACGCGCTTGCTAACGCGCACTATTCCGTTCGTGTAAAACCGCTTGTTCCATTGCGTTCTTACTCTGTACTTTGAACATTGTCAGCATCAGGCGCTCGCTTTAGCCTTCTAACATTCACACGCTGCATGACTGTTCGTGTGGAACGATTTACAGGTTGTATTTCCGCCCCAGTGCCATCATCGGTCAACTTGGACCCCTCCAAGCTCGCGCTAACTTCTTGGTTTTCCCTCTCGGTACAGCAACAACATACAAATATACACGATCTCCCTCCACAAAAGGAAGCCTTCGGGCCTGCCTATCATGACATTGCTTCTGGTGCTCTTGAGCCTTTTGAATAAAAGGATGTGCGAGTTCCCATGCATCTGACAGCTTGAGTGCGATGTCATTGACGTATCCCGTTTGGTCAACCGGGTTCACCGGCTGAAGATACAGATCCAGAGGCAGTACAGGATCCCGACCGAAATTTACAAAGAAGGGAGATTCATTTGTGCTTTCATGTACGCTGCTCCTGTAAGCAAAGCATACATACGGCAGTATAAGATCCCAGTGATCTTGGCTGTTACTCACGTGTAAGCTGCTCATCATTTCCAGGGTCCTGTTGAATCTCTCGACCATACCATCGCCTGCAGGATGATATGCTGTTGTATTGAGCTTATGAACACCAAGCAGTTTACACATCTGCAGCATGACCTCAGAGAGGAAATTCGCTCCGCGATCAGACAACAGGCGATGCGGAACCCCATAGCGACAAATCACCTCCTCCACCAGGATTTTTGCAATTGTTGTTGACGTCGTATCTCGTAATGCAAAACATTCAACCCATTTTGTAAAATAGTCCATTATAACGAACACATATTTGTTTCCATTTTTGGACTGTGGAAGTGGACCGACTATATCACACGCTATCTGGTACCACGGTGCGACCATAGATATTGGGTGCAACGGTGGTACCGTCCAGTAAGGTGGATTTTTGCGATTTGCACACGCGCCACAGGTAGCACACCATCGCTTCACATCAGTATACATCGTTGGCCAATAATATCGAGTGGCAACTTTATTATACGATTTTCTAACCCCTAGATGATCACCAAACATGTGATCGTGACAAGCCTTCAATACCTGTTCACGGAGTAATGGCGGTACAAATAGCTGTTCTCTCCCACGAACTGGCGATCTCCTGACTAGCAGTCCGTCTCGCAGAAACCAACTCCTGTCAACTTCCTGGCCGTTTTCAAGTGTTCCAATGATTTCAGCAGACATTGCATCGTCGGCCTGGTAGCACCTGATAGACTGTTCATTATCCATTCCCCAATTCAACTTTTCCAATTACTGCACCGACGATACTATAGGTTCAGCGCGAGAACGTGATTTAAACATGTCGTGCATGACTGACATGTTGTGGTCAATGGACCGGTTTGTGCGTCTGTAGCATCAGCCGGTCTGCTTGACAACGCGTCCGCATTAGCATTTTCCTTACCCGGCCGATGTACAATTTCAACGTCGTATTCCTGCAAAGTAAGGCCCCAGTGACAAAGACGACCGTGCGGGTCCTTAACAGTCAGCAGCCATTTGAGCGGCTGATGATCTGTAACTACCGAAAATTTCCGTCCATTACAGGTATGGTCTGAAATGCTGTATAGCCCACACCACAGCAAGTGTCTCGCGTTCTACAACTGCATATCGTTGTTCTGCTTTCGTTAGCATCCTGCTTGCGAAGGATATGGGATGCTCCTTGCCATCTGAATGTCGTTGACTTAGAACGGCACCGAGTGCATAGCTACTAGCATCCGTTTGTACAATGAAAGGCTTCTCGAAATCAGGAAGACAACACTGACGCCTTAGACAATACACTTTTAAGCATGTCGAATGCTACCTGGCATTCATCGAACCACTTGAACTTTACGTTTTTCTTCATGGAGTGCCAC
>JASANE010017047.1:0-30890 GCA_030248225.1 Trileptium ribeirensis
AACCTTGGTGGGATGTTACGCAAATCGGGTGCTGCGTAACAAAATTCGTACGTTGTTACGCACAATTGCTTGTATGTAACAACATTACTAATGCTGTTACGTTCTATTTTTTATGATCGATTGTTGTTACGAGAATTCTCAGCTTTGTAACAACAATCGAATGTTGTCACGAAAAGTATCTTCACCATTACGTGCTAGAGGTCCGAAGTAACGTATATTATCTCACTTTACCGAAATACTCATTAAATTGCTTTCTAAAAAACAAAACTGAATTATCGAAATTATACCCTTCCCACAACGGTAACTTTGAAAGCGAATTTTAAACAGTTATATATTCCGTACATAATACTCTTATTTTCATATGTGCGCGGAGGTTAAACGCAATAGGTGTTCACGATAGAAGCATAGTTATAATTGTTTTTATAACCAATATATAAATGGGGCAAGACAATATTTCATTGGAAGGATATGACTTTTACCCATATGATTTTAAATGGTCATGTTGATTTGACAAACCAATGCGTTAGAAAATGTCCATATGGGTTACCGCTTGAGGCTCGGACCTTCGTTTGCGGAATTAGCCAGCTCAACACTCGCGACCCCAAGCGGATTGTCGACTGCTCCGAGACCATAAGAGCTGTTATTTTTCATGATAAATAGGACCAGGCTCTGAAACAATTTTCTAAAAACTTAACAAATTTCTTAAGGCGACGCACCATGCAGAATTGACATAATCGAAAACTGAAGCACTGGCCGGATCCAGCGCAAGTTTTATCTGACATGTGTATTTGACCGTTGTCAATTTGGAATTTTTACAATTAGGGCATATACGATATCCGATGTGGTAACTTTTGATCGTGACAAGCCATGTGCTTCATTGAGTCATAACAATTTTTATTTTACCAAGTTACTAACAGTACCAAAAATGTATGGTTCATTCGTAACAACATTCGATTGTTATAAAGCTGTGAATGTTCATAACAATATTTGAGCGTAACAAATAGAAGATAACATTAGTAATGTTGTTATCATACAAGCAATTATGCTTAACAATGTACGAATGTTGTTACGCAGAACCCACTTTGCGTAACAGCTCACGAAGGTTGTTGCATTCTATCGAATGTAATGTTTCCATACACATGTGTGTCTATGCTGACGATGTCGGGTAAGTGCACACATTTCTGTGTGAACGACGCATTATTGAGGATTGGAGTAGAATTCCAAAGTGTCCTCATAAACAGCTTCAATAAAGGTCAATTTGTTATTCCTTACATTAGGTCCCCAACCTCTTGCCAAATTGTCCTCATGTGGGGTCACTAATAAGAGGGCCCTGTTTCATGACAAAAAGGATACAGTCCAGTATTTGGCTATAGAGTCTTGCCTGAAATCGTGAAGTCAAATTCAGATAGGTGGTAGACTAATATTATGACTTAGTTCTTCGATCCAGATTTATATACACATTTGAGCCGGGCTTCCGGGGACTTGGCCCCTGGGCCGAATATCCTACAGGATTCTGAACCCAGCAAACAGTAAATGTAAAGTTAATTATGATAGTTGCTGAAAGTTTTTAAAATGAAATTTTAAATGACTTTGACAGTCTTACAGATTAATAATCAACATTCGATAACAGGACGTTTAGAATTAGAAACTAGATTAACCATACTTTCGGGGCAGTTTGTCGTGCTGATTGAGGAACCATGTATCAGAGGGGTGGGTGGGGCGGGTACCTTACACCGATGCACTGCAACGGTAGGTTATTATATGATCAGTCTTGTAAAGGTAACAGGACTTGTATTTGTGTTTCAGATGGACTTCTACAACCACTACATTATCTCTGATGAAAGATACTACATGGTGATTAATATTAAGGACTGTATATATGGGGATGGCAATCGTTGTCTAATGAAATCCTTACATCTGCCCTATGATGCGACTAAAAGGTTGCCAGGAATTGACTTAATTGGACTGTTTGATTTTTCGTCGAATAGAAAACTTCAGGTCATAATAGGCTGTATTGCTAATGCACATGACAGCTTGTGGGGTAGCACAAATCATAATAGAAGAGGGATAGACTTAGCAGAATTTCTACTGCCTTCTGACTTATGTGTGGTGAATAAAGATCTTATATCCATATTCATTATTAAGAAAAGGTCAGAGGTAATTGATTTTACATTGGGTATTAATTGTCTATAAGGATATATAAATTATTGGCACGTAATGCATGAATATTTGTGATTTGACCATAAGTTCATTAAATTTAGCATGGAGTTTATCAGTGACTATATTTCTGAAAAGAAATTGAATGTTAGAGGTATAGATAGGAAACGATATCATGACATTATGCAAGAAAATTTAGTTGAACTTAATAATATGAACAATGACAAGTGTGAATAATTAGAATTTGCGGTTGGGATGATAACAAATGCGATAACTGTGAATTGTTATGCACGACTTTGCATGAAACTAAATACAACATGCAAGATAAAAACACATCATTTGCACGAAATTACATATAAAAACGCATGATTATTAGCACATAATCAGTTTCATATACTAAATGCATATTTATATAACGATTTGTAGAATATAACTCTTTGAAGCTGTGTAACGTAAACATAATTATAATAAAATTCTAAATTTGTACAAAAATTCGAATTATGTATAAACATTCATATATTAGTAGCATTTTAATTCATACAAATAACAAAAAAAATTTCTTGCATTAAATATTAACACTTAATACAAAAATATATGGAAATTCATACTTGAAATATATCTAATGCCTTACAAATAAAAATTTATACAATACATTATGCTATTTTTTATGCAAATATATATTCAATCAGTACAGTGCCTTTGTTGTATGTGATGCAAATATATCAAAAGATGCATACATTATGGCTGTATTTCATTCTGTAAACTGCTAAAATCCACTCAAATACATTTGAATTTTTCGTACAAACTAATCCGAAAATTTAGCCAAAATGAGAAAAGCTCTGTATGAAACTCCATACGTTGATGTAGCTGGCATCAGACATCTACTGATCCATCCATAAATTGGTGCATCCGGCACGATAAGATCAACTATCCTGACTTTGTCAAGGTAGTACGTCGTAGAGTGCTGGACCCACTTTCGTCGTCTGCCTTCATACCGCCCAACCAGCCAATTTAAACGTAAGAGTTGCATGTAAGAATATTGCCAAATTGGTTATATCCCGTCCCATGGTCTTTGCCATATAATCTATTCCATAAATTGCTTAGTTTTTGGACGTATACTCACTGACAAAGGCTTTTAGATAGTGCCCGCGAAAACAAATGAACCTACCGCTCTTTTTAACAGCACTCAGTAAAGGAGCATTCAGTCGTTTCGTTGACAGTGCCCACAGCCCAATAAAAGCACCAACGAAGTGGCCACTAAACAAAATTACCTAGCAATTTGGATAGCGTGTATTAAAAAGCACTACCAAGTTTTCAGAACACATTGCTCACTAAACGGCACCACTATGTCTTTTTGATGGCGTTAACTATTACGGATCCACCTAATAATCTCAACAATAGTGCTTCCTACCAAACATATATGCTTGTGAATATTACGGCTACCCGCGGTTACCCGCTACTCGTGGGCTCTAAGATTTTAGTCCTCTCCCGGCTCGGCTCGTGGGTACCGGTGTAAAGTACTGAATGCACTTAGTTATCATTAGATTAACAGCGGTTCAACGATTCAGGTATACTACGTTTTTGGTAGGAATATATAGTTGTCAATAAACATTTTCCGTTGTCCAGTGGGGTGATATTTATAAATGACTTTTATGAGCTGGTATTATGGATTGTGGCAGTTCAAAATCCGCGTCACATACGGATTTAGCTCACGGGTCGCAGGTAAAGATTATTGACCCGGTTTCAAGGCTGCACCAAACAGTCAGCCTGTCGTGTCAGGGACGTTCATACTACTTTTTCACTAGTATGACATAACAATAACTCGTGGTGGATTCATATGCTATACAAAGAAACCAGCGCTAGAGCTATTTTCACAAAAACAAGATGTTTATTACATGCATTCTGGCAAAATGCAAGAAAAGTATTAAAAGAAGTGATAGTGTACTCGTCGATACTTTTGTAATGGATGAATATACTTGGTTTTTTGCAAGAACAGTGTTGTACACGGTTGATTTACGACTAAAGATTATCCAAATATATATCGTGCTGTATACGAGCCTTGTCGAGCAGAGACGCCTTAGGCGTATTTGACGAATGTCGGCTCAGCTTAGCTCAAGACATGGTCGAGGCGGCGCGGAGGTTGAAGGTTAAGGTTCGGCTACCAAAAATGGATGCCGACCTGGCACCGGCTAGAGAAGAGCCTCGAGCCCAAATTTTCATCTTTAACAATTGGTTTCGACATATTTAGTTATTTTTATAGAAACAACAATGCTTTCTATAACACGCAAAGAGATCATTTCCGCCAACGAAAAATAAGCTACGCAGTGTGCAATTTTAATTTTAGATTTAGATCGAGTGCAGATTTTTAATTTTTAGTTATCGGAGAAAAATCCCGGAAAAATAACAAGAGATTAATGTACCTAAATCGATCGAATATACTTAGGCAAACACTGTTTGGCAAACCACTTTATTTAGCTAAGAAAGACATGAATTCAATATATCATGAGAATGTACAGAATAAAGAATTCCAACGAAGAATTGTCACTAATCTTTAAGACACTATAATATTTGTATAGTGCATTTCCGACAAACCCAAGCTGGCGTCAAGAACCGAGAAGGACAGCTTTGTTCCAAGTGGCGCACGAAAACAACTGAACTAACTCGGAGCAGCAGCTCTCTAAGGAACATACCAAAACGGACGAATAACAACACAAGTGCATACATATACAATACAAACCCAATTAGGTAAGGCAACTCACAAAATTGCACTGCCATCACTGGAAGTATATATTTATATTTTCATGGTGAGGGTTCGCTGGACCCCACTCACCCCCAATCTTCACGGTTCCCAGCGTTAAAACACCTCACGTTTCTATCGTGAAAACTTGATATTATCTAACCACTGTTCGAGAAAGTATTTCTGTCGATATAAGTCAACCGTTACATGCATCGAATGCAAAAACGTAAAAAGATCTATTAATCCTTTTATCAGGCATGCTTTGTTGGCGTAACATATAACATAATACTGCATTAGTATCGGAACTGGAAACAGTATGAGCATACATGCTGACGCTCCGGCGTATCAGGAGAAGGTAGAATGACAGTCGGGGTCCGCGGGTTTATGTCGCCTCAGGAGGTGGTGGTAAAAAGATAGACCCGATGGTCGGCCGGCTACTGACCGGCTGGGCGACGGCAAGGATTATACATGCTAGTAGTACGGTTTGTAATTAATTTGATATATCGTAGTCAACGTAGAGATCACGGCTGGCCGAGTGACCGACCATTGCACCAACGACTTTCGCAAATGTCAAAGACAGAAAAATGTTAACAGCGGGATGACGATTCTCCGGCCGGTAACGGTCGGTCCTTGGCTAACGCAATCTTCGACCGGCCGACTGTCGGCTTCCTAGGCATTTGTCTAACACTAGTTCGGAACCTTAGGAGATCGGCTATCTCTCAAGAAGGAAATTGGCGAGGCAGTGATGTCCGACGCCTCAGGGAATAATCCCATACGCGTACCCTATGGGCATGTATGTAGACTACAGTAGGACTATGTCATATTAATGCTAAGCGACGGCCGAATTTGAGGTCCATCATTAAACATTGACGCATACTTGTCTATTGATAATATAATACGTCATATGCTTAAATATGACAAGATGGTACTAGACGGCACAAAATCCTGATTATATTTTATACATCAAAAAGTTCCAATAGTATGGTTTTACAGTAGTAAACATATTGACTACGGCCGGCCGAGCGACGGCCCGTAAACTGCTGACCAACGATTTCGCGATTGTCAAAAGCAGAAAATTGTTAACGGGCAATTGAATCTTCGGCCAATCTGTATGATCGTGATATATTCAAAATGCCAGGCGGGCCTTGCAGCAAACTAAGTTCAGTCAAGTTCAACTTCCTTTTCGACGGGATAATAGTACAATTTTCGAAAGTGTTAGCGTGGTGTTCAAAATGATCAAAAAGAGTGCTTAATATACCGCATCATTATCGGTCTTTCAACATCAGAGACCTTCCGGCCCATGTCACCTTTAGGGGCCAGACGCTATAATGTTAGAAAAAAACAGCGTAGAGCAGGGGGTTCGGGGGACGGCAGCCCCGCGACTTTTAGTCTTAGTACATGGCTCAAGTAGAAACCTTAGCTTAGGTTTAGTATAACGAGAACGGCATAACATGCATTTCATTTCCGTCCCTAACGGTTACATTGGCGGACCTTCCTATAAGTTCACAGTCCCTACGACGGTGCGCCAAATTTCATGGATATCAGGTATGAGCACAGCGCCCTCTCTGTTAATTCAGGAAATTGGAATACGCGGCCTCGATCATAAATACTCTCATTATTTACATTTTCCGAATGCCATACTTGATGGCTGCACGACCGATATTTTTTATAAAATGCTGGGAAGCCCCGGCATTGATTTGGCGGGGAACAAATCTTACTCTATTAAAGAAGTTGTCAAAAAGGCAAAACCATCCACTGGTTTTTTACTTCTGTTAACCAGCCAATAGCCATTCAAGCTAGCTTTGATTCGTTACCCACGTAACTTGTACAACCTGAGGTTTTTGGAAATGTTTATACTTCACTCGAGATAAGATTGTTTCTGGTTGGGTACAGATTAAACGGCCAATGAATTGTTCAGCCTCCGTAGTAACGCGTTCTGGCGGACGCGCGACATGAACTTTTGAGCCATGTGTATGTCCACATAATACGGCGTTTACGTTATAAAAGCCCGCCATGTGAAATATTTGTCACTGTGTGATGACGACCATACCATAGTGCATGCACTACCAGCAACGGTGTTGCACATGCTGCATGTGGACAAAACTTCTACATGGAGGGCAACTTATAACGTAAACGTAGCATAATGCGTATATACCTTTCTAATCCTACTTTTTGGTCATACAGAGATTTGCTAGCTTACGATGACAATTAATTCTCCGGCCGAAAATAAATTCTAAGAAAAACCAAAATATTTAATATCTGGGTACCCGATTGATGTAACCGGACTCCCGGGTAAGAATGCACATACTCAATATAAAAACGACGTTAAGTTTGTCAAGTCGCACTAAACATGTAGCTAAATTCAAAATTCATTGCACTAGTGTGTCTTAAAACCGAATGAACCATGGTCTAACGCGGTGTTCCCGTTATAATAGAACCAACGTTTGGAGCATACGTACACCACCACACTACCGATAACGATGTGTTTTACACACCCTCTTGTTTATTGTCAAATTTTTCCAAAAGTACTGTAACTTTTCGATGGTGTCAAGCACACAGGGTCTTTCTTGTATATTAATTAACGCTGTGCGGCATTATCTGACCAACACGCGCACGGTTACACACAAACATGGAGATTTGAAAGAAAACACAGCATAGCAACAACACTGCATTAGCTAAAACAGCGTTTGTTAAAGTAGATCCGCGCGAAATTGGTAGCCAATGGCGTACACATAGTAAGGAATAAATTATGGGCAAAAAGTTTTCATACAGTGGGGACAATATAACGTGAACGCCGCATAAACTAGATTATATACCGCCCAACATGAAAACTCGAAGGTAAAATATTTTACTCGCAAATGTCACTTTATGTATATAACATCAACAAGCACTTACTAAAGACTTTTGACTTCAGCACAGTTTTTCCTTACTAAAAAGCAAGTTGTATCATCATATAAATTCGGTCGCAGTTGACCATTTTTTGCACAAGTTTGTTAATTGACGTTAGCGCATATTGTGACATGTTGTGTTCACTGCATTTGTTGCGTGCCATATATGTTTGCACGCTTTTGTTATTCACTCGCTGGCCCAAGTAACCCTGAGTGGCGTTACGTTATAGCGTTAAAAGGGTTAAGGCAGAGTGCTTTTTGAAAAGCACTTTAACCTGGTTATGTCAATAGTGCTTGTACACTAACCACGAGCATTCTCATAATGCAGGTCCGCATTAATTCGGGTAGAAAATGTCTAAAAACAGATCGATTCAATCAGGCTGAAAGACAAGCCCTGGCCAAATTATTGATATCGAATTTTACCAGACTTGTGCTACTAACCGGATCTAAATTTGACATTTCAGAGTTGCACTGTTTAATAACTTCACTAATTTGTTCAACCGGATCTAAATTTAACATCTCAGAGTTTTACATTGTTTAAGAACTTCACTAATTTGTTCAATTATAAGTTTGTGAAATTCAATACTTTCGATATCTCGAAGAAGCAACTCACTCGCTCGAAAGTTCACAATGAACACAAGAAGTACTGTACCTTTCAGTTCGACACGGAGGCGATACCCACATCCACATAAAATTTTCCCAAGGTAACATTTGTAAAACGGTCTATTATAACCGAGCAAGATGCGGCCGCTTGAAAACTGAAACAATTGTCCACCTTTTCGGCTATGACAAACATGAATATAACCATTTTAACGCCCGAATAGCTTTGTGTGTTTAGTACTAAACGCAAGACAGCGCAAAAGCCCTCATACCCAATAACATTATCGCAAGCAGTGTACGCAAACGACTGGGTTGTTTACATGGGAGCTATTGGACGGCGAATAACGATACAGCTGTAAGCATACATTATACAACAAACCTAGTTAACACGGGAATTCATAATGTCCGTTGATTGAGGGATAACGCTATTTATACTGCTACCTTCAATTCCACATACGTACGAATTTGATAAGTATTTCCTGTTTAAGAGCATTTCTATTCCCTTACCGTAACAGCAAAGGCGCAACAAAAAATTGAACAATTGTATGTTGACAAGTAAAATAATAAATCTCTCTTCAGACTCCATACTATTTTTAGACAGTGGCGGTTTTCATATATATGAGAATACCGATTGTATAAACGTATAACTGACACCCGACGTGAACATCAAACAATGGAGGTTCCTAAGAAAAATAGTTCCCAATTTTCAACCTAATATATATATTCACCACGTAGATACAGTAGTCGGAACAAATGAGTCCAGTTAGCTTGACATCTGCTCAACATCGGTAGACTGTGGCAAGGCTCATGAAAATAATATAGCACATTTTTAGCCAAAACGGACAGTAACAAATTGCACATGTATAGCCGGGAAATCGTTAAAACAAACTAACTCTCATTTTTAGATCTTCTAACAGAGGAGTTATATAAGTTAACTAGCTAATTTAGCTTGCAAAAATAGCAATGTTTATATTGTGAGATGGCAGTTTGACCAATGAAAAGTACGCCGCATTTCTTTCAACACTGACCGACTTTCCTTGCTTTGTTTTAGAACTCTAATTTTCCCACACAGTGCGAAGAACAAATTAAATAAAGTCAGTGTTTGGTTTTACTGAAATTGGAACCCAGGAATATCGTTACCATAATATATTGCCCGAACGCTTGCAGAATAATACCACCTAGAATTAATAGCAAATTAAATACAGCTCATGTTGTAATAACGGTAATTTATTTCCTGTATAGTAGTTATCAATAAACAATATATTCACGCACATACTGTGCACGAGCACAACGTAACCTTCGTGGTGTTCCACGTACGTGCTGAATATACTGCTGCTACACGCAACGAAAACACACCTGGTTTCACATGTGAGTTCTAACATACTTTCGCTGACCTGTTAGTATTCCACAAATTTTGTCGAAGTCAAGCTCTGATGCGGCATGAAAATTTGCAAAAAATGTTGGGGCTGACAGAAACAAACGACTTAGAGAACAAATTGCTAAAATAGAGGACAACAGATGGCACATTTTAAAATAGTGGATAAAGCCACATGTTACAATCGGTATATGCTGGTTCGAAAAATTCGAACAGTGTTCAAAACTAGTCGAAATTGTTGCTCGTTCACTTTTTAAAAAGTTACTAGAATCTTTTTTTCATTTCTGTTCGATATTCCTCGTTTTTTGGTGAATGCGTATGCGCTAGCTAAACCATCACAATAAATATAGCGCTTTCGGCTTTTGTCAATATCCATTGCGACCGCCAAACCCAAATTATAAACAGAACTTGATAATTCCAGACAACAAACGAGCACAATCGCCAAGCATATTGTACTAGTATCTCTCTCGAGATTGCAGAACGTAGTTAAGCATATGTACACCCATGCCTTTTGAATGCAGAAACAATCAGCTCTCGATAGCATACGTCGAGTGAATATCACACAATACCGCACATGTTAGAACAAAACTAACACCGGTATTGACTTTCCCATGCCCGAAAACCCCCAGGTGAAACTTATCAGCCATCCAGGACGTCAGAACAAATTTTGGGTAAAGGAACCATTAGGGCGCCATACCCCACGTACCTCAAACCCCATAAAATCAGGACCGGAGCCGTAATCGAAAAACAAAAACAGGCATCGGCATTTATCATTTTAGTATGAAATAAAACCAACCAGGGGAAAAATCGAAAGTTAAGATAAAAATAACCTTGCTTCGTGAAGGGTACTAAAAACCTTCATTTTGACCTCTGACCCCCAATCATGGGACGTCATACCCCGTACCCGTGGAACCATGGGTCACAGAGCAAAACCAGCACCGGAGATGAGTTTCCCATGCCCGAAAACCCCCAGGTGAAACTTACCAGCCGCCCAGGACGTCAGAACAAATTTTCAAATGTTGGGTCGAGGAACCACTGGGGCGCCATACCCCCGGTACCTCAAACCCCATAAATCCAGAACCGAAGCATTAATCGAAAAACAAAAAAGGGGCATCGGCATTTAATATTTTACTATGAAATAAAACCATCCAGAGAAAAAATTCGAAAGTTAAGATAAAAATAACCTCGCTTCCACGAAGGGTACTAAAATGAGGTAAAATAGGGCAAAAAACCAACGTTTTGACCCCTGAGCCAGACCCCAAATCAAAAAACGCTCGGGGATGCACAGGTAAATCGACTATGCCGGTTCGAGTGAGCCCAAGATCATGACAATCTGGTAAGTCGTTCCCGAGTTATGGCCGATCACACACATAGACAGAATTTAAGATTTCACCACTGCAACACACAATCTCCACTACGTTTCACTACGTTATGATAACAACATCGATTTGTGATACCACTGGAAAAGCATGTGATTATATTATTATACTACAAAAATACATAATGGCGTCACACTTTTCTGGTGACATCACTAAAGAATATAATCGACTGATTACATTAATTTTGAAGCGGCTATAACCTTTAGCTGCCGAAGTGAAACGCCTGTTATCCTGGTCTCAATAGTATGCATGTCTAAACCTTAGCTTCGCATCTTATATAACAGTTAGACTAAGCCTAGGCCTAAGCAGATTTGCAGCCCCCAATGAACTGTTTTTCTAACAGTATAACATCCGGTCCCTAAAGGTGACATAAGCTGGTTTTTTTAATAACTGCGACAACGACAAGTCAGACACTAATAACCAACGTACTTATGGAACAGATTAAATAAAACCAGTAACATCGGTCATGTGTAGCGTGTGTTTTTCAGTACATTGTGCTACTTAAGTGTGTAAGAATATCAGCAGCGTACGTTTTAATTGCACTATTTAAGCTACACAAAATATCATAAATTTTCCAGTATTGGCACCCAGTCAATCTTAAAATTAATAAGAGCCATGCTAGAATTAATAACCCCCAATTTTTTTGACGGCTTTGTAACTTCTTCCTGCTGCAATGCTTTATTTTGGCTGGACGTTGATTTAGCTTTCGTAGCCTTGGGCGAGCCGCATAATCCACGCCGATCATGTTGCTTGCGATGACTAGTTTTTGCTGTAGTCGTCTTGTCGTCAGTAAAACGTTTAGCTTGCCTCCGCTCGCTTTTACTTAGTTCAAAATTTTTCCTGTTGACGTTGCTTTGTGTATAAAATTGTTTATTTTGCTGATGCTGCGGATGTGTCGCATCAATAAGGCCAAGAAATGTACGATTGTCGCCATCAGGTATAGTATTTCCGTGAAACGAAGTTTGATGATGTAATACTGGCAATTTATTGTTACCATAGAAATTATTGTTGCCGTTAACATCTTCAATGCACTCGGGTAGCGGCCCTGTATCTGAAGATGGTACAATGTTGATTTTACGCGAAGCAACCCAGTCTTGAATTAAAGGCACAAACGGTAACACACAATAGAAATGATTCGGATATATCCCAAGGGCGTTTTTTGAAGTATCATGCTAAAAGTAACATAACAATACTATCAAAATTATTACGTCGCAATACGTGCATGACATAGCCTACATGCTACACTAACACCGCCGGGTTTGTGGTAAACCACTGGTTTACCAGCTAATCAAGTAAAACCATAAACAGCAATTAACAACACAATTTGCGACCAATGAGTACTTAATACGAGTACAAATTTTGAACCTTAAACCAATTCGGCATATTTTATTGTGAACATATAGCTGACAACACTAATTGGTCAAATTTGATCACAGAAATCTTTCCCTCTTGTTTTTTACCAATAAAACGTGGGTCAACCCACAATTGCGCAGCGAGCGATATCACTGCAAGCAAAGGGTACATCGGTCACAAATACATCAAATGAATAATAACATCGTTTTCACCATTATCGAAAACATTTACAACCGCAAGTGCAACAAGTTATAACGTTACGTTGAAAATCACAAAATCATGCATGGCTCAACATGGCTCGCCATTCGCTGAAGAATTTGCCAGAGGGCATGAACGGTGGGCCCCCTGGTTATGAACCAGGGTCGTCTCATTTTGCCAAGAAAAAACGAATAAAAATCGTGTTAGAAACACTGCCAAATCGTTTCTGATGAGAAAAAAAGCGATTGTGCACATTTTAACAACGTTAACGAAATTTTTGGTTTCAGGAAGGAATTTTAGTACAAACTTTGATCAAATTTTATGTACTTTGGACCGATGGAACGAAAAAAACTTGCCAAGAGGCGTTGAACCGAAGAGAGCCCAAAATTTTGCTAGGCGGTATGAACCGGGGGCACCTGTTTTGAACCAGGAGGACCCGAAAGATGCCAGGAGGCAGCAACCCCCCAATTTGGAGAGCGCAAGGCTCAAGAAGGTCCCATCACATACTGTGCCATTCCAAAAAGATTACATCGGTCACAGATATACTCAAATAAACCTTTGTAATACCAGATGCAAAAAAACTGACATTACATTGAAAATCACAAAATCATGCATGATTCTTTGAAGGGGGGGGGTTCCGAGGATACACTGTCATTGCAAAAAGAGTGAATTGCTCATAGATTCACGTGCAAATTAATCATTCCATTGTTTTCATCTACCCCGAAAACTTTTACAGTGACGATATATTGGTCAATCTTAAAAATATTATAATATATAAAGGGTTAAGATGGTCCTTTGGGACACCATTTTGCCCTTACTTCCTTAGCCGGGCAAAAAGTGTTTGGCGACAAAAAATTTGTAAAGCTTATCCGGATGAACATAAAAAATATGCAATATTTATGATACGAGGTCTGCGTTTTGAGATATAAATAAAACTGCATTGTCTTTCGGTCACAAAAATTGATGGGTCACCCTATTTATATGGGAACTACCATAATCTCATGGGGGTAGCGCAGATGGAGCCTATATGTGGGGAGGGGCGAGCTAGTAAGCTATTATATGCTGCTTGAGAATATCTTCATTAGTTCCTGAGATATATAGAAAAAACTAGCAAGACGGACGGACTGACGGGATAAAATTTATCAACGCACATACAAATAAATAAATGCTCGCTTCGATGAATAGGTAACTTCGCAAAATTTCCGGCTCTACATGGTATAATTTACTTTGGTATTTTTTGTGTTCGCATCAGGGAAGCACCATTTCACAAAAAGCTAATATATTAATTTTTGTAAATTCCTATTCCGAAGCAAAATATTTGACAACAATGTAAAAATTTACTTGACATTGTATTTTTCGTGTCAATATGCATTAGCAGAAGTTAGACACAATCTAGTAGTTCAATGTTTTTCGTTAACTTTGAAAATAAATCTTTTGACAATTTTACTTCCATAATTCATCTGTTTTGGTAATCGTGCGATTCATCCATTACATAAAACACTCGCAAAATTCGGTACCGCTTGTTTATGTTTTCTGGAAGAATTTTATCGAATAGAAAAGACAGAACTACAGAAAGTGATAATAATCAGGGTTTGAAGTGAAAATTTTACCAGTGCAACGCTTTTCGGGCTTTAAATTAGAGATAAATTTTCAATAAGAATTCCGTTCTACAGATCTAAACTATTATAGTTCAACCCTCCAAAATTTGTGAACATACTAGTGATAGGCAAAAAATCCGGATATCCAGATACGATTTCATAGCTGGATATTATCCGCGGAGTCCCGATGTACATTATAATCCGGAAATGCTGAAACAGCATCCGGTAGGCAATTGCAGGTTGGAATTTCACTGGTTGAGAAGCCACAAACAAATACATCCAGAATACACAGAATTGTTTACAGATATGATTTCTTATAACTTTTTGAAAAGAGAATTTGTCGTTGAATATACATATTGTAAGTTTAGGCAGTCAATTATTGTAGTGTGTATGTTTTGCCTTAGGTCTAGGTGACGAATGCATTTCAGATGACGGGCTCAGCTTAAGGCTCAGTTTGAAATACAAAATACTTTCATTCTGAAAACTATTTTCGTTCTTTTCTCGTTTTAATGTAAACCAATTTATGACATGGTATTACTTTTACTACAATCAAAAAGTATTTACACGCAGAAACAGATGCAGTAAAAATCTGCCGTTTTAATTTTTTGGAGGAATTTTAATGTGTATAACCAAATAAACCGCCAAATTTTCGAATTTTCAGGACATACGATAAAGGCACGTAAAATTATCTGCATTTATTTTCTGAGGAGGGGAAATTAAGGACGTGCCCCCAGTCTAATTTCTGGGTGAGCAGCGCTCACGTGTTCCCGGCCCCTGTTACGATATTTTGAGACTCATAGATCTTCAATTTTCAGTTGATTTTTAGACTATCTATATTTCCGAATTTGACATTTGGTGTTGCAGCTTGTTGAAACTAGCGCAACGAGTGGAGTTTCAGCTGAGGGCTGTATTTAGGAAAATCGTGATAATTTCCTTGTCTGCCGGCGTAACTCATAACTCATCTTCAGGTGGATGGATTTCGACAAAATATTTTCTTTGACAGAAAAGTTATAACGATGTGCCCTTTCGTTGAACTATAATGACGTTAAGCTTGAATTATAAGAGATTTTTCATTTTCAGTTGTTTTTGGACTACCTATATTCATACATGCCAAAGCAAAGGTTCAAGGAGCTACCATCCCCGAAGCCGTGGTCTACCCCCGGAAAATTTAGGTAAAATAGGGTGAAAATCGACGAAAATGGGTCCTGGACGGGGTCATCAAATTTTTCCTCTATTCCCCCGTCGACATTGGCTACCCCTGAAACCTCGGAGCGTCAACATGGATTATCTATATTTTTGAATTTGGTTTTTGGTATTGCAGATCGTTGAAATTAGCGAAGCGAGCGGAGTTCCACTGAGGACGCTATTTGGGGAAATCGTGAAAATTTCTATGTTCGTCGGCGTAACGCGTAACTTGTCTTTCAGTGGATGAATTTCGACAAAGTTTTTTTCTTTACCAGAAAAAGTACTGACGATGTGCTTTTCGTTGAACTGTAAGAGCTCCGAGGCCATCTTTCGGGTCAAAATGGCAAAACTAGTTTACGGGCCCTTCGGCAAATCTGAAAACACGGGTTGCAGTGTTTCGCAGCTTATATATCACGGCACGTATATACATCTTATATGTACCTTATATTTAACCCCGGCTGTTTGGCCGTTACTTGCTAGTTGGTGGCTTTTGCACAATCACACATCTCTTGTCCAAATGGCTCTGGTGGCTCACATTTCTACTTCATTCTGAATAATGTAGCGTATATAAACTATATATAATTTGAAATGATGTCCTTTATGAATTTAAAATTGTTCGCCAAAATACACTTAATCGTTGACTTTATATAAACCTAGACCGTAAAAGGTTTGTGCGAAAGCCTCTTATCAAAAGACATCATTAATACATCATAAAATAGAGCTGTACTCGTGAATTCCAAGTATAGAATATAGTATTTACAGTTTAAATAATAGTTTATAAATTTTAGAATGTGGTTTTCCATATCCGGATTATCCGATATATATCCCACAAATTTTGCCACATATGGTAACCCATATGACTAGAATATACGTTAAAATTCTGGGCTCTTCATTCGCTGAAAATTTTACCAGGGGCATGAACCAGGCCCCCCTGTTTCAGAATCGGTGGGGGGCGCCCGATTTTTCCAAAAGAAAAACGGTTAAAAATCGTGTCAGAAACACTGCCCAAAACGCTTTTGATGAAAAGAAAAAGCGATTGTGAAGCAAATATTGACAAAATTTGCGACATTTTTGGCTTCAGAACGGAATTTTAGTACAAATTTGATCAGTTTTTTTGTACTTTGGACCGACTGGAAATTAAAAAGATTTCCCAGAGGCGGTGAACCAGGGGGAGCCCAAAATTTAACCAGGGGACATGAACAAGGGGCACCTGTTTTGAACCAGCCCCCCCCCCAGTTTGGAGAGCCAAAAACTCTATGCTGAACTTCGCCATAGTTCCATATTAATTGAAACAAACATGGTAACATTCGTAGTGTAAACCTAATGTATGAGTAAACATAAGCTGTGCCGTTTACCATCCTCTTTTGACACTATGTACAAAACGCTGTTAGAGAACAACACATTCATTTCAATAGCTAATTCCAGACTTAAATATTTTCATTAGCGAACGCTTAGCGACTGATTTCAAAACGGAGTAATTTCTGTTCGCTAACACAATGGACCTATGAATCACAATATGTGCAGGTCGCGAAAATTACCTAAGATGTGCAGGTTTCAAAACACTACACCGGGAAAACTTCGTGCGATAACAAAATAAAAATTTTCCAGTTCAAATGTCAAACGGTCACAAAAGGGTTACTTAATGTTTTTAAAGTTTTCGCTAATAGAGCATTTTTTGTTACTTACCGTTTTGGATGCGTTACCCAAAACACCAATTTTATGTTCTCGTAAATGTTGACAGTTGGCTGGTACAGCGCACAAGCGATCGCTAATGAATGGTAGAGGTCGCACCTTAAGGTTACTCATGCATAATGGTAAAAATTTGTAGCTATCCTTCCGGCATTAACAGCTATAAATATCAAACAAACTAATAATCAATTACTCGCACTAATTACTGTTGTGATTACACTGCTTAATCTCGACAGTGTTAACAGTCTGCTTTTAATAAAACAACCTACTCTGAAACATATCGCCTTGGTTATTATTGTACGCCACAAACTCTCGCTAAACTGGCTCGTTAAATGTTTTTTCAACGAATAGCTCAGATACAACTAGACTCTCCACAGTGTGTGGACCCTCCTACAACAAACCTCTACTCTACAATCTTCTCCCCTATGGTCATAAAATTTCCCCATGCAGCACCCATTCGCCCGAACCCTCATGTTAAGTGAATCCAAAATTTATTTTACCGGGCTCTTTATAAAGGACAACGAGAACTGATCCATCGTTGGCTCCGCATGACCCTAAGAGACACCTCCCTTTGACCACTAAAATTTTCACTATTGACCACCACAATTTTAGCTTCCCGGTTTTTTTCCAATTTTCCCCAATTTTTGTTAATTTTCTGAATTTTTGCTTATATTTTGCCGAATTTTTGTCAAGTTTCAAAAATTTTCATTATATACAAAAGTCATAGCCTTGATCCCAAGTTACGGCCTCTCCTCCCATGTTAGGGGTTAGAGCTGACTCTGAGTTTCTGACCTCTGACCTTAGAAGCGTAAAAAATACCTCTAAACTTGTTCTTTGTATGAAAAATGTTTTTACACATTAATTACCACTGTTTCTAGTAATATAACGTCATTTTACAGTATGAAAATATTCCCACGACAGTTAAAACTTCATGACAATATGCAAATCTGTAGCATATTTAGTATACAGAGCAAAATTTGGTTCTCCTATATTTCAAAATTAATCCGAAAATGCATACAGGGTCCCCGAAGTTCCACCACCTTTCACTAGATTGTGGACAAGCTGGCAAATCAGGTATTAAATTTGTATAAAGTGGATAACAGAAAAATTTTTTAGAACACACCCACTGAGCTACTCTCGAATTGTTATCGAGCAGCAATCGAAAACAAACCTTTATTAACAGTTTTATATTTTTTAAATTTAGCCCTCGGAGAAATATTCGAGCAGCTGACACAGGCAATGATCAGTCATTTATGCCAAGAAGAATTTTCGGACAGAAAATTATTATTAAACTAACATTGAACTAACAACCCGGCATTTTCAAGTAGGTGTAAAAGGCTCCTAGGTATATCGACTTCTCTCCATGTTCCCCCGTTCATGTCCCCAGGTGCATTTTGGCTTCCACCCAGTTCAGGCCCCGAGGTACTTTCCTAATACTTGCTCGGCAATTATAAATGAGTATTATAAAGAAAATAAAAACAATAAAAATGCTATTTACGCATACCTTATTTACCGGTAAATCTTTGATTGGAAACCATTCAATCTTTTTTATTTCATTTCGGGTATTAGGCTTAAAAGGATAGTTTTCCGGCGTATCAGTGATCACATACAGCCGAGTGACTGATTCGTAGATTTGGAGCTCAAAATAGTCATTCACGTTTAGGTATGGCGAAATATTGTACCCCACTTCTTCAAGAACTTCGCGTACTGCACAGTTTTCTAACGTTTCAATATTATCGAGCTTTCCCTGAAACACACAAAACTCACCAAACAAATAATACTGCTTTTTGGGATATATTAATAATATCGTGCCAACAGTAAAGCTATAGTACTAATCAGAATTTACTGTAGCATTTCGCACGAGTCGCTAGCAAGCGACTTGTTTGATATTTTTAAGGCATCAAAATCAACTAGTGGCTTGTCTTGCCGACAAGGTGGTAAATTCTGAGTATATACTGACTATGCAATTCAGCGAAACGTACACAGCTATATGGAGCATCAACTTATAAAATGAACGTATAACCGTCATCATGCCTGAATAGTTAACGAGATATACCCTCTTTTATTTCTAATTTAGAGATTGACTGTGCGCAAGAACGTACATGATATTGCTCCAAATTATTAGACCATAACATCCGCATAACTCCAGCGGTTGCGAAGATATTGCCGTTTTCATGTATTTTAAGTCTCATGGGCCCATTCAAAACACCATTTTAACCAGTGTGCCCCCTGAAATTTCTGAAAATTTTTCCCTGCAAAGACAGAATTTTTCCTGCTTTATTGAACCTTACTGTGGGGGCGTTGGCAAAATAACCCAACAAGGAATAGCAGATCAGCAATGAGACAACACGAAATATGTGATGAGCCAAATTCAAATGTAAAAACTAGCTAGTCATTTCTTTCGGAGTGTCCCCAACTGAGCGATCTGTTTATGAATACTGCTACATGCTGGATCAACATTTTTCGAGCAAGCTTTTTCTGGTCTTGTAGCTCTTTCAAGTCCTTATGGATCTGTTTGCGTCGCTTCAGTTCGTCTTGCTCCGCCAGAGAATTTCCCTCTGCGATGATCGTGGGTAAACGGCGGGAGTAAGTATGACTCTCTTACGGTTATTGGTGGTGACATCACTACAAGGTAGCATTGAATGCGTTGAATCATTTTACAAAAGAACATTCGGCGCCCAAAGGGTGAGAAGATGACATTAAGAACGTCACTCGGGAACCCCGTTCCTTAACTGCCGGTCCAGTATCACCGCTATGTCCGTACAGAATGCGTGAAAGACGGTGGGGAACCAAACGATAATAGTGATTCGTCACGATCACTATGGCACTGATTTGTGAAGCGACTCGTTTACGCACCTGGCTAACGCACCTGGTTGGGGCCGCACCAGTGAAGATCTTTACTGTGTTCGCCCCTTGAGTCCATGGATTGCCATGAACTGTTCCTTCTTCCATTATACTTCAACACAAATACACGAAAACAGCACACGGTTTAACGTGTTGTCAAAGCCCCAGACACGTGGAGCCGGCTTTTGAAACACGCCAAAGACGGTGCTGACACGACATGCTCGTATAATCCGTTCCAAGGACCAACCACGCAATACGCGAGTGTCGGCGGATGTCCAAATGCGGTCCATTTTCAGCCAGAAGCTTAAGAGAATGACCACGGGTACCACCCGCGAATGTGAAAAGCTCATCGAGTGGGAAGTCAACCAACTTGTGAAGAATCTTAAATAGCATAATCGAATCTGCCCTAAAACGACGCGTTACCAGCCGCTGAAGGCAAAACTCTGTCAATCGATCTTCATAACTCTTGACTCAAACCCCTGTAGCATCTTTGACAGGCGTCGTTGGATCCGTTCAATAAGTTGTATATCTCGCTGCAAATGAGGATTCCATGCACATGACGCATATTCGACCCAATACATCACCAAAGCGTAGTAAAGGGACAGGAACGCTTGCTGTGTTAAGCAACGGTATGTAAGCCGTATGATTGAAAACATTTGTTCAGCTTTGCCTACAATTCTCATGCAGTGCAATGAACTATTACCATTTTCTTGAAATACAATACCAAGATCCGAGACACCACCTGCGTTACTGTCCGGTATTAGCTCACCACCGCACATATATTGATTCCTCGGTTATGACGACAAAAGTGAAGACACTGAAATTTCGCGGCATTAAACTGCATGTCACAAGCATTCATTTCACCATTGGTTAAAGAGTCTATATTTTGTTGAAGGTCGTTTATGTCGATATGTGACATATGTCGCCTGATGCGACGCACAATTTTGGTATCATCGGAAAATTCAAGCACCATGCTAAAGACAACTGTATCAATAGTATTAATATAGTACAAAAAGAGTGTCGGTCAAAGGACGCTGCCCTGAGGAGCATCGCTAATTACTCCAACTCTCTTTGACCTAGCGCCCTAGATTGAAACACGCTGCTCTCTACAAGTGAGGAACGATTGAGCCAGGAAAGAAAGTTGACAGCAATTTCATACGACGACAATAGAGCTAAAAGTCGACGATGAGGGACTTTGTCGAAAGCTTTTCGAATATCCAGGTATATGACGTCTACCGAATCTCCCTGATCTAACACCTTGGTAACAAAATCCATGTAATATATTAACTGTATTTCACACGATTTAGTTGCCATAAAACCATACTGGCTAAATCTCAGTAGGTTGTTATTCGCGGCGTGCTCCATCAGCTGACGGTTTACTATTTTTTCCATCAGTTTGCAGACAGTAGACGTACGGCTAACGGGTCGATAATTGTTAGGATATGTTTAGCTTAACGGCAGGGAGCTGTGGAGGTTGGGCTCTTCTGCAGACGCCACGAGTTGCTCCCTTTCATTCAAAAAAGGGAAAACGCGGCCAACCCAGATAAAAGACTCTTAATCCATAATGATTGCGCTGGCCTAGACACGATACCCAAATGCAATCTAATCAATCATTTAATTAATGACGCGCATAAATGGGTTAACGAGATTCCTACTGTCCCTATCTACGATCTTGCAGAACGACAGCGATGGAAACGGGCACCGTGAAATCGGCGAGGAAAGAAAACCTTGTAAAAAAACTTGACTCTGTCTGTGAGCATCTCGAGTGTTCTTCAACGTGGCATCGCCAAGCTCAATGTTCAAAGCCTCTCCCTCCGCTTTAACGGCATAATAAGCCATGTGCTGCGAAACAAGCGCCTCTTCGTTTAGATTCTCTACCAAATAATCCTTCTTAACCGAACGCACACTCTCTGCAGCGATATTACCACCGGTAATCAATAGCACCGCCTGTGCTACCAACCAGAGATCATGCATTTCTGTCTAATTAACGAGTAGCCCAGAATACACCACATCTAATCTGCCGGTTCCCGAGAAAGCTATAAGCGCAGAAGATGCGTCATCATCCTTGCGCACTAGTTCAAACTGCCGCTGAAAATTTCAATAATTTTTAAATGCAAACAATCAAATTTTCCCTGCAAATATTGAAAATTCTTTGTTTTACCTGCCGCGCGGGACCACCATAATTTGCCCCTAACTCTGCCTAAATAATGAAAATGGCAGCATAGCATGTGCAAATACATAGAGGGCGAATTGCTCTACAAGGTAAGCGCAAGCGCAAAGGCACACATAATTATAGCTCGAGCGGTTGCGGTTTTGTGTATTTTGGGTCCTATGGGCCATTAAAATCCCGTTTTAACACAAGCTTGAGACGTAAACAATATAAATAGAAATCTGCAGATATATAAAATGACTGCCCCACATAGTGAGATCAATACCCATAACGCGATCGGTTGCGCAGATAATGCCGTATTCGTGTATTTTGGGTCTCATAGGTCCATTTAAACCCTAAAACAGCTGCGTAGCAAAGCACTGCCTTACAGAGGCTTAGTGGCCCCTGATACCTTGGTTCAATTTTGGGAGTTTCTCGGGGTTCTTTCAAAAAACTGCAGTGGTTTGTAGAGAATTGTTTCTCAGGGACCGGTGCAACCTATTTCCACTTTGCAAACAATAGTTTCCTATGGACCGGTGCAACCGATTTAAGGAATTCAGCGTACTGCGCCCACACAGCATGGTAAGTAGAGGTAAAACGAGATTTTGCTGCCAAAAACAATTTCTCGCGTTATTACATGCGAAAAATGAATTATAACAATAATACTTATATTTTTGATTCGGCAGTGGAAATCCAGAACATGGTGCACGATGCAATAAAAGATTTAAAAAATAATTGGAAATTTCTTTCGGGGTTTAGTTATGACATTAGAGTTTTTGGCCGTTTCGAGTTTTTTGGGTTTTTGGCATTCGGGCTTTTCTCGGGGCTGCGTCCACCTAGCAGAGGATTATTTTTATACAAAATGATCCAAATTTGACTCAGATATCTGCACCGGTTGTCGGGATGCAAATACGCGATTTTTAGGCGCATTCGCGGCCTGACCCGAGTGCCTTCAGCCTGTTTTTTCAGAGGCGGGGTGGGGCTGGGAGGGGATGTTAAGCGAGAACTGCGATAAGATGTGCACAGCGATATAGTAAAAAGAACATATAAAATCAATTCCATTCCTCGTTTAAAACAATTTTTTCGCCGATTCTAATCGACCAGACTTGATTCCGTTTTCATAAGCAGAACTGGTTTTGAATACACATTTCTGGATTTGATTACACTTAAGTGAAATAAATTTTGATATACTATCAGTTAAGTGAAATTAAAATCAAACCGTTAACGTCAACCAGGTTAGCAATAGCTGCATGTATTTAACATAAATAATGTTACAAAATTTCCGCCAAAACTCGATTTAAAAACAGCCGTAATAAAACGAGTGAATTTCATTTAAAATAACTCATTTTACACCGAGAACCAAAATCGGAACCAATTTCAGTTTTACCATATCTGTGAACATGTCTTATCACAATTCCCGCATTAGAATCATGCTTCGCGCCCAACTAAAAGATACAAAGCGATATTTCAAGCTTTCAAATGAGCTCTCGGATCAACCCACCGACCCAAAGTTGAGTTATGCACGCCACCCTAAAGACCCAGTAACGATCATTGTCAAATTTCACTACTATTCCGGCTAGTAAAAATTCTTCACTTGTTTCAGTCAATACAGTCAGGATTCAAAAAGAAATACTATTTCCAGAACAAATTTCTTTCGTCCTAGTCGCGAGCGAGCGACAGTCATATTTTTAGAAGTACGGTACACGGCTTCGCTGACCCAGTCTAAAAACCGTTTAAGCACAAAATTTCTCCTCATGGACAGTGACAAACAGGCAACGTATGGTTGGAATGCATCACGTGTTTTCAGAACTTTACCACTACCATCTTTCGCAAAATCACCATACATTAATGCAGAATTTCATAAGCAAATTATAATTATGCATGAATAAACTTAAGCTACGTTGCTTACTATCCACTTTAGTCAAAAGCAAACGCCATTCCGTTGTTCACTGAACTCAAATTTTTGTATAAAAACAGAAATTAGTCGTATATTTCATATATTATACATTGGTGTTAAAGTACAGGGGCCGAATTGCATTCGCTATTGGTATTATAGAACAGAAAAATGTCGAAATTAGAAAGTCTATTGAAATCCGAGTTTTGTTCACTGACAACGTTTTGTACATGGTGTCAAAAGAGGATGGATGAATGGCAGCGCATCTTAAGTTTACTATTGCATTAAATAAGTTATGGTAGTTACAGTAAACACGAGTACAAGCTTCATCTTAGTAATAAGTCTTATTTTGATACCACAACGAAAACGCATCTCTTTTTCTAAAAACTTTATTCGCAATAACATCAATCGGTTTTTTCTTTTGTAAAACGACAGTGCAATATTCACCACCATTGCAATGTCGACATACAGAAAATTCGCAACACAAACATAAGCAATCCCTACAGACTTGGATAACAAGTTTAGCCACAATAACACTATTATTTGGGAATAACGCATAATATTGCAAATAGCAGTAATTTAAACAGAGCGAACCGAATGAAGCGAGCAAAGCTTGAGGGCGTTGTTGGGAAGCAAAATCATGAAAAATCCTTTTTACCTGTCGGCATAATTCCTAACTCATCTTCGCATAGGGACTTTCTCAAATATTCGGTGCGATCTTAACGTGGTGACGATGACTTTTAGTTGCAACCTAAGGGTTCACAGCAAATCTTCACGGTCAAGATCGACTAAAACTGTTTTATCATTCTTTGCTAAATCTTAACTAGAACTTGCTAAACAAGACCTTTTGACGAACCATTCCCGGGGAGCCCAAAAATGGTTCGTCGACACTTTGCCGGAAATATAGATTTTTCAAAATTCGCCTTGTTAGTGCCCTCAAATGAGTATATATAATGCTATAAATCCGACAGAGTAAGAAAGTATAATTAAGTAAGGTCAATGAACACGGTTTATAAAATGTTGTCTTTCTTTGTTTGGTTATTATTCGGCTTCAACTTGAACTCTATATTATAAAACTAACGCATTCAGCATGATTTATAAACTTAATCACATTTAATTGAAGTCTCAAACAAACGATAACATGTCAAATTTGACAAAATCGATATTTTTGACAAAAAGTCAACGAACTATGTTCTAGCCCACGCAGTCTGGAAAGTGGTCCCACAAAATATGCTGTTCAGCACGGTTATAGATCTCGATGATATGATTTTGAATATTTTCTAGGCGAAGCCTGTGTCACGAGATATCGACTGTGAAACACTGGTACTGTATGGTCAGACTTGGCAAAGATCAATTAAAAACCAATTTTTGACCATGTTTACCTAGAAGATTTGTTTAGATTTATATATTTTTACTCTTTTTCAACTAAAAGGCTCATCATCATTTTTCTTGTAGAACAAACAATTTTATTGAAACCCAGCCATCCAAAGATGATTTACGAGTGAAACCGAGAGACAAAAAGAAATTTCCACGATCTTTCTCACCATAACATTCTCAGTAGAAACTTCGCTCACTCTTTTAAATTATAGGTTTTGCGACCACTATGACAGTGTTCTTTAACTCCATCAGACAAGCATTGTAAGGTATCCATACTTCCAAAAGTTTTATGATGATATAGACATGAAACACGAAACCTGTGATTGAAAACGGGTACGTAATTACACATAATGGCAACTATAGACGAAACCATGCTAGCTCCGATACATTCTCGTTTGCGAAGTGCTAGTGTTCATGACTGTATTTTAGTTGTCAAAATAGTTGCTCGCTTCGCTCGCTCCGACTCAATTCCGTTGTTTAGAAATTATAGAATGTACATTGTACAAGGCAAAACATAAATTTAGATTTTAGGTAGCGGTGTGATAATTTTGTGCAGGTCCAATAATAGTATCCTTTGCATCACCGTATTCTAATGATTATAAGCCCAGATCAAACCTATGAGTTGCAACGCAAAATCCTATTAATTTACTCAAACACATAGTCCTACCATTAGTAACTGCTAGTTGTTGACCAACTAAGAACTGTTGCCTAGCTTCACACCATTTTTTACATCTGAAGACAAAGTGTTTATATGTTTCAGCCTCCTGGCAACAATATTTGCAGAGACCACTTTTTCTTGGTCTCATAACCTTACGATAGGCATTTAAAAGATTATGCCCAGTTAAAACATATATCGCAATCCGCAATTTGTCTTTTCTGAGCTTCCATAAAAAGCGAGATCTCCTGAAAGTGACTTCAGGAAAGAAAATTCATGTGTGTCTGCAATTTTTCCCCGCTCCATCGTCTAGCTTGTTGTCTAAACATAGAACGGACCAGCACAGTCTTCGCTATGAAAGAGGAAACTGAAACACAAAATTCCGGCCCAAACACCTTCAGTAAAGCCCTCTTCTTTGCAAGGCTATATGCAATTTCGTTACCATAATGCCTGAATGTCGCTTGACCCAGGACAAACAGAGCACATTATCAGAGCGCCTAACCTATTTAATTTTTTATGACATTCAGTTTGTCTAGAGCATTAAGTGCAGCTTGGCTGTCACTGGAAATCCAAATATTCCTCCCCTAGTGCCATGTTCCACGAGATGATCGGCACATCTGCTAATAACAGTTTCTGCTTGGAAAATCGTTGCCTTGGACCCTAGTGCGAAGTACAATCTATGTGTATTATCAATCAAACGGCTCCTGCCCCTATTCTAACTCCACCATCTATGCCCATTAGTGAACCATCAGTATAGCACACAAGATCATCTGACTGGGTTTCCTCATGTCCAACACACCTTTCTTACTCCAAGTGGAAAATCTTAAAATTCTGTCCGTTGGCATGACAATAGTATCGCATATGACTCGGGCGAATCTTGGTAACCTATAAAATCCACTACCCTCGCACTAAGCAAGCGATAGCCCAGTGGTTCTCAGGTGGTAGTAGCTTTCAACTGCCTGTTAATCAATAATGAGATCAATAGGTCTAATTCCCATGATGGCCTCAAGGCCCTCTAGAGGAGCAGAACGGAGTGAACCTGTAATCATACAACATGCCAAACTGTGAACCTTCAAAAACTTCCCCAAATAAGTTTTCAATTTGCTTCTGTGTCACCACATAGGTAGCACAACCATAAGTTAGGGATGGAAGCACTACCGTAGTATACAAGTAGGACACCGACTTTGGCCGTAGCCCAAAATTAACACAACTGCACCCTTTATAACAAAGAGAAGCTTTATTGCCTTCTGGGATGCCTGTTCAATATATTTCCTACTCATTTTTGAGTCTAGATACAACTCTGAATATTTTACGCTATCGCAAGGCCTCAAAATAGCACCTTTCAAGGTTATGTCCCTATATTCAGCATTTGATCTCTTGAGTGATAACCATAAGACATCTCCTACTACTCCAAAGCATCAAGTTAAACGCATTTTGCATACGTCTACATGCCACACCCAATGACGTGGCCGAGCACGATAGGCTACCATCATCCGAGTAAACAATACTCAAAACTCTCGATTTGTTAAAATAAGCCAAAAGATTATCCACAACTAAGCTCCACAACTGGGTTGATAGTACACCTCCTTGCGGGAAAGCCCTAGTAGCTCTGACACTGGCAGTTGTCTTGTCTAGTTTTGCCAGAACAATTCTTGAGTTAAGCAGGTTACTCAGCCAATTCTTAATATATTCTGGGAACTGGAAACGGCTGAGACCAGCTAAAATGTATTCTATCATACTACAATCAAAAGCTCCAGACACATCCGCAAAGACAGCTACCGTGTATTGCCTTTGTGCATCTCCCGTTCAATTCAGGATGTGGTAGCATGCAGGGCCGAGATTGTACTCCTACCACACCTGTACGCATGCTGATTCCTATGTAGCGGATACTTGAGCAGTGTCACATCAATGATATAATTATCAATAATTTTCTCCTTAGTTTTGTGGATGAAAGACAAGTCGGTCTAAACGCTTTTGGATCCATATAGTCCCTCTTGCCCAGTTTGGGTATAAAAATTACATTACATATCCCCCACTGTGATGGAATATAGCCGAGCCTCAGGCTAGCCTTAAAGATACGCTGCAATAAATAAGCAGAGCATTCACAGGATAGCCTAAGCATGATTGAATATACACCATCTACCCTTGGCGATTTGAAACTTTGAAAGGAAGTGATCGCTCTTTTGATTCTCTCTATATATAGTCAACAAGTTACTTATATTCATCAGATCGCTTGTTTTTGAGATCCTGTGAGGCTCCATCATTCTAGACGGCGGCTGGATCTGAAGAACGGTTACCGACGATGGAAAGTGAATAGACAGCATCGTCATAAGTGTCCCATAGTCGTCAACAGTGACCCGACCACCTACATTGATTACTCAACCCAAACTTACTAGAGTCATCATCTCAAGTATCTATTTCATACGAGAGTTCACGCCCGTGCTATTAACCTTATCACAAAGTCTCTTCCAACTCATTCCCTTTGCTTCATGAATAATGCGCTTAAAAGTGCGCTGTTGTCTTCTATACCTGTCCCATTCTCTCTGAGTCGGAAGGCGTCTGGCATTATAAAAGGCCTTACGTACTTTCTTTCGCTGTGATTCCAACCCATTATTCCACCAGCGATTCCTATTTTTACTATAAGATATCTTCTGACATGATGCTTTGCACGAAACTTATAGTACACTACTCAGAAGAGACACGGCTAGGTCCAGCTGGTCCGCCGTTATGAGATGTTCTCAAAATTCAGCATCTAAAAGTTTCTCTGATACCAGTTCCGCAAACTTGGCACCATCACGGCTTCTAATATTAAACTTAAGTTGCTCAATCGTATCATTAACATCTGCTAGTTCAAACTGAATAAATCTGTGATCCTGAATAGACCGCTGACACACACCAGCCGCTGATCGCAACAGCAACTTTGCTATTTGAATAGGCAAAACATAACATTAATAATTAACATATTAATTATAAATACATTTTATAGAAAATGGGACTATGCGATGACATGTGCTGAATGCTTTCATGTTTATTGATGAGCGTTACGAACTTCATATGTTTTACATCGTAGTTAGTCAAAATATAACTATTCAGCCTAAAAATGATACAAACAGGTGTTGTTATACCGTGATTTCAAGTAAAGTTGAGTATAAACGTACTGTATGTACGTAATGTAGAAATTTCTTAGAATTCCTGAATCACCGTGTTGACAATATTGCAAGCGTAGAATTGGTTAATTTAGAATTATTTCAAGTGTTTGTGGTTCTTGTGCTCGACGCTTGAGCAGTGAGTGATGTAGATCGTCTTATTCAAGAAGGCACATTGGGCAGATAGGAGAATCCCAGAGTCCTATACGGTGAAGGTTATTTGCAAATATACTGTTGAATGTCCCTTGCATCAAAGAGCAATCGGAATTCCGGTTCCGGCAAAAATCGTGTTCCGGTTGCGGTTCCGGTTAAAGGGCAAAAACCGTATCGGAACAGGAATTCCGGTTTAAAAATTTTGTTTGAAATTTTCCATTTTTGCTTCACCCCTGATCCAAACATATGTAATATATATTATGCAATGATCAAGCTCCAAAACTACCAAGCAAAAGAAAAGATTAACTAAGCAATTTGCCGTGTGAACATAAATTCAGTATGAATTTTTCATAACAACCTGTAGGAGTTTGTTAACAAATCAAAACCAGGTCGATGCTTTTAGCAACTATTTTACAATTCAGTAGTCTCCGGGTTACGTTCGAATTAAACCGGTCCAACTGGGTAACATAGTATGGCTTACGTAGAAGTACTTAGCGTATGCTTGGATAACATAAATTGCGTCAAACGTAAGCCAGTGCGCTTGTAAAATTTGTAAATCAGGCTTAATTGAAATAAAATAACGTTGTCTGCAACGCAGCCAGAAACTGCTTTCTTAGCAATGAACTGTATTTATTGAAATGTGCGAGCGACATCACAGTTTGTCTCATTTATAGCATTCTGATTATAAAGTTATCATCATTATCATATAACTGACGGGCACTGTTTGTCTAACGCTAGCCTAAACAATGCCTCTTACCACTTATCAGAAAATTGCTTTCTATCTATTAATTTATCTTAGAATCATATAAACTAATAATTTCGAGTTTCCTGCAAAACAACATGTAACAAACGTATGTGTAGTAAAGGGAGGCGACTGGGGACAGAGCGAAAGTGTTTATTTTACGCTCCATGCGTTGTAAGCACATTCAATTTGACGCAGTATATGCAACGGTGTATAGTGGAAGAGACTTTGTGATAAGGTTAATAGCACGGGCGTGACTCTCGTACTGAAATAGTCAATATGATTACCTAGAAGTTTGGGTTGAGTAATCAATGTAGGTGGTCGGGTCACTGTTGACGACTATGGACACTTATGACGAGATGCTGTTGATTCACTTTCCATCGTCGGTAACCGTTCTTCAGATCCAGCTGCCGTCTAGAACTATGAAGCCTCACAGGATCTCAAAAACAGGCATCCTGAATTAGATAAGAACTCTGTCGAATATATAGTATCAAAAGAGCGATCACTTCCTTTCAAAGTTCAAATCGCCAAGGGAATACGGTGTATATTCAATCATGCTTAAGCTATCCCGTGAATGTCTCTGCTTATTTATTTAGTGAATCTTGAAGCTAGCTGAGGCTCGGCTATATTCCATCACAGTGGATATGTAATGTAATTTTTATACTCAAACTGGCAAGAGGGACTATATGGATCCAAAAGCGTTTAGACCGACTTGTCTTTCATCTATAAAAAATGAAAGTACAATATGAACGAACGAAGAGATGCATACAT